>LUCW03002002.1:32500-37461 GCA_001586965.3 Sphaeroforma sirkka | reverse complement strand
TAGGTTTTACTAATGTTACACTGTGCTAAATTGACCACAATTTCAGATACATGTCCAATAATAGGGTATGTATAGGCTATTGTTTATTCATGAGTACATCTCTAATCCATAAGAGATTTGTTGCGTCAAGTGCACACTATATTTGAAAACTTTTCGCTGCATACCATTTTTATTTGCTTTGTAAGTTTTCCCTCCCCGGCACCGATGTCCAGTATGCGTTCACCAGCCTGTGCCTTCAACATGTCGAGTACAGGCAGTCCAAGCACAGGTACAAATCCTGCCACTTGTGTGTACTGCGTTGGACTCTCAAAATTTTTCCCCGACATCACGATCACATGTAAGTAAATGGTATAGATATAAATGTGAATACAGATATATCTTATTTACAACTTGGTGCTGTTAGTTGATCTGTCGATCCAAGAAGAGATCGTCAGGGGAAGACTCCAGGTTGTGTTTTCCCGCTTTAGGCCTACGCAGTAGGAGTTGTTCAGCTGTAGTTACTTTATTGTCTCTGGACATCTGTTTTTGATTGTTTGACACAAAGTGACATATGTATGACAGTATAGAAGCCGTATGAGCACTGCACATGACTCATTCTGACATCATCAATTGATAAAGAAATACGAGCTGTGGCCTGTTGGCTGTTGAGTGTGGACTGTGGACTGTGGACTGTGGAGTCTGTTTGTGGAGTGTGTACTGGGAGTGGTGGGGGAGGGGTGGGGACCGGGGGACTTATAATTTGTTCTATTTATATATTTTGGTATATTTAAAAATACACTCCATATTTTTACAGATTACAGAAGGTGAGCAGGCTATGATACAGAGCTCAGCGCCGCAACCTCATCAGTGGCCTCAGGCCCTCAGCCACTGAGCCCAGCGGCCCCAGGCCCAGGGCCCAGCTCTGCGGGATATTCTAGATTTTTAGTAACACCTTTTATCTTGAAAAAACAACTATTTATAAAAAAAGGTAACAAATGTACTGTAGTATCTAAACTGTACATAAATATGTAACTACAAAAATCCTGATACTGATAGATACCTTTCGAGGATATCACACTACATTGTTTTTAGTGGTCGATTACCAGTTGGGGCGGTTTATAGTTTAGACGAACATCCAATGAATTCGATGACAATGATATGGTGAGGACCCGAATTCATCAGATCTATAGAATCAGTGAATCATTATTCATTCCCCTCTCGAATTCCTTACCTCTTGTGTGTAAAATATATAAATTATATACATATTGTAAATAAAAAAAGCCGAAATATATGTCCTATATTCAAACAGGCTTCAGAGCCTAATTTTCATATGAAATGGACACGTTCGACCCGTTTTTCTCTGCATAGACAGCATTTACGTAGCCATATGTGATTTTTTTTTAAATTGTAGAGAGATCAGGATTCATCTCATTTTCTAAAAAAGAACTGTGCTGTACCCAATTCCACTCACTGTGTAATTACTGCTAAATAATTATAAATAAAAATAATATCCCCACAATAGACTCCCAAGAAGTCCCCAGAGGCAGAAGACTCCCATAACCCAACCCTATGTACTCTCACTTTTTGTAATAAATTAATTGCATGTACTTTTAACCTTCAGTTTGTATGGCTCCTTTACATACAGTATGGAGGACTGCGACAGCTGCGTATCAAAAGTTCCTCTCGTGCTTCACTCACAAGTGTTGAAGTGAGGTATTTATAACTGTGAGCTGACTTCGATCTCCAGGCTCCAGCTGGTACAAATTGCTGGTACAAATTTTAAAGCAGTCGCATCACCAGACATACATATATATGCAACCAGTCTACGTTTGTAAATTGAAAACAAAAGCTCATACCCCGTCGACACATAAACTGTCGTATTTAGATCTGAATTGAAACTACACTTTACACTTGTGTTTTAGATTTATACGCAATATGAGTGAATGGACGGCACTACGCGTGCTGCACATGACATGTCACTCGTGTGTCAACAGTATAGAAGATACCCTAGGCGATCACCCCAACATTAAAAGCATAAAGGTTAATTTGGAGAGGGAGGAAGCACGTGTCAACCATGATGCGACCATCTCTCCTGCTGAAATAGCTGAGGCCATCGACGATGTATGTTTCCTATATTTAGTTCGTGTGTATGTACGTGAGTAGAGTGTAGCTTTGTGTGTTGTGTGTTGTGAGTTGAACGGTATGTTTTGCTTTCGTGTCGGTTTTGTGTGAACATTGGGCTTTACGTTAAGGCTGGTGAGTAGCGGCCCTACCGTGCTGTATGTGTTTATGACAGCGGTCTATGCCATTGTACTTCTTCATATATGTGTAGTTCACCAGTTTGTGTATATGTGTGGCTGTGGTTATGGCTGTGGATGTGTGCACACGAGTGCGTCTGTATATGATATATATATATATATATATATATATATATATATATATATATATATATTATGTGTGTGTGTGTGGACATGTATATACATAATATATATATATTTATGTGTATGTATGTGCATATATATATATATATATGTATGTACGTACGTATGTACGCATATGTATGTATGTGCATTGTATGTATCATTATATATATATACATGTATATATATATGTATGTGTGTGCGTGCATGTGCGTGCGCGTGCGCGAGGGGGGATGTGTCTATACATATATATATATATATATATATATATATATATATATACTTAATATTTATATATATATTATGTGAGTGTGTGTGCGCGTCTGTGCGTGCGTATCGTATATGTATACATATAAATATATATAATATGTGCGTGGGATATATATATATGTATGTATGTATGTATGTGTGCGTGCGTGTGTCTACATATATATGCATGCATGTGTTTGTGTGTGCGCGTATATATATATATATATATTCATTCACGTATGTGTGGGGGGTAGGCGTTGCGTGGGATGGGATATTATATATATATATATATGGCTATAAATATCCGTATATCTGTATACATGTGTATAACTATATATATATACATATATATATATATATATATATATATAATTATACACATGTATACAGATATACATACAGATTTTTATAGCCATATATATATATGTGTGTGTGTGTGTTTGTTTATATATTGTGTATGTATATGTATTTGTATATATATATATATATATATATGTGTGTGTGTGTGTGTGTGTATATATTAATCTATATATATATACAATACAAGGGTATGTATATGTTATATGCGCATGTTTGATTGACTACTAGCCCGTTTGTCGTAGTATGCCTTGTTGAGTATTCAGGTCTTAGATATCTTCGTCCATCACTAGCACATCTCGCTAGAGGCAAATGTGTACCTAGCCCCCTTTTCAGCTCCCAATCAGTCAAACACCACTCTCCTGTCGCATTTGTAAACGGAACGTTCTTTCCATTGCCCCTGTTACATCTATAGATGAGGTTTGAAGCCTCCGTCCTCGGGCAATTGACACACATTACAGTGGCAGGCATGACATGCAACTCCTGCGTTAAGAATATAGAGGGTATGCTGGGGGATATGGATGGTGTGGTTGACATACAGGTCAGTCTGAGCGATGAGGATGCCTGGGTGGTGTACGAGAGTGACTTCACCAGCCCCATCGAGCTCTCGCTGGCTATTGAAGACGTAAGTGTTTTATTTGCTTTACCTGAGTGTCTTGTGGAGATGGGGTACTAGTGCAGTAGGGTGATGATGAATACGTTTTGAAATACGATGAAACCGTATATAGTGCTGGGAGCTGGCAGGGCGTGAGTGGTATGTTAAGCGTTAAGTACTGAAGAATGCGCACAAATCCGAATGTATACCGTTCCTTATACTTTTTCCAAGGCGCATCTGTCCGCACAACCACTCACGTAAGCATATCCTCACAAAGCTCACCTACTCCTATCGCATGCACTCACCAATCCACCGACTCAGTATATACACACCCGCGTGCACACCCACTACACTCGCGTGCACACCACCACCCACCATGCAGATGGGCTTTGATGTCGACATCCTGCAACCCGCCGCAGACGTCCAGGAGAGTCAACAGGGCATTACAACCTCACTGGAAACCACCGCACGCTCACTTGAGCGCATCCACACCCGGGCCACAGTCCACCTCTCTATAGAGGGAATGACATGCAACTCGTGTGTGCAGAGCATTGAGTCGACCATAGGCGAGGCCAAGGCAAGCTATACAGACGGAGAGCTTGGGAGTGTTACGGTGTTGGAGGTGTACGTACCATTGGCGTCCTAGATGTGTGTCGGTGTGTACAGGCCTGCTCTCTCGCTCTCTGTGTGTGTACGATGACGGTTTTCTTTTTGTGACGCACACAAGCGTGTTCTGTCTACGGTGGTTTGGGACATATTATGCACACTACAACTGTACTGTTGTTGTTGTTGTTTTCTTTTGGGATAGCTTATATACACTAATACTGTACTGTTGCTGTTGTTGTTTTCTTTTGCGATACCTTATGCACACTAACACTGTACTGTACTATTGTTGTTGTTCGTATGGTATTGAATATGATGTGGACATGGACGGTATGTGATTTGTATGAGCCAATTCCATGTTTGACTATTCCTATCATTTTCAAGTCAATTCCAACACACTTAGCGTCCACACATACGCTCGAGTCTACATATCGAGCACGGAGGAAGCTGGGTGTGCGTATCCGTGGTTATATCACAAGAAGTATGGATGGTAGTTGGAAGAATAATATCTTTCTTGAAAGAATTTATCCGCTACCACTTACACGTAAACGTGTCAGATCGCCGGTTGGGCCGGGAGATTCTCACACATACGTATCAAATCTTGTGTTAAACTGGCAGTGAGTCGATTGAGTGGGTGACTGTGTCTCTATTGACGAATTGTAGGCGGTTGTCAAAGTTTTCTTTTTGTTATTTTCAATGCGATCTATTCGCTGTTACGTCAACGTATATAGCAGGAACAGTACTGCAGGCGTCTCGCT
>LUCW03002002.1:5000-27500 GCA_001586965.3 Sphaeroforma sirkka | reverse complement strand
ATGACAAACGACGGATCATAACTATAAACAGTACCCCATATGATTGGGCAACTGCTATTGTATACACATACATACATACATTCACCTATTATATACACATACATACATACATACACCTATTATATACACATACATACATACATACACCTATTGTATACACATACATACATACATACATACACCTGCATGTTCATCGGCTATGACATTATATTTGTTGAGCACGGCAGAACATCACGTATATCTCACAACATCACTTGTGCATAAGCATCCTCATGTACTCTAGCATAACTCATTGCCTGTGCATATCTCACAACACCACTTGCTATAAGCATCCTCATGTACTCTAACATAACCCATTGCCTGTGCATATCTCACCACATCACTTGCGCATAAGCATCGTCGTGCACTCTAGCATAACCCATTGCCTGTGCATATCTCACAGCATCACTTGCGTATAAGCATCGTCATGCACTCTAGCATAACCCATTGCCTGTGCATATCTCACAGCATCACTTGTGTATAAGCATCCTCGTGCACTCTAATATAACCCATTGCCTGTGCATATCTCACAGCATCACTTGCGTATAAGCATCCTCATGCACTCTAACATAACCCATTGCCTGTGCATAGGCATGACTTGTTCGTCTTGTGTGGCCAACATCGAGCGCAATGCCGTTAAACTAGACGGCGTGACTATGGCCGCAGTTTCGCTTGCCACCAACACGGGCAAGTTCCAGTTTGATGCCGATAAAGTGGGCGCCAGAGACCTCATAAAGCACATCAACAATCTAGGTACGGTATGGCATGGTCACACACGCATGCGCACTTTACAGGTGTATCTGTGTTGGATGGGTAGATGGGTGTGTCTGTGTGTGCATGTGTGTGTCTGTGGTGAATGTGTAGTCACTGCATTGATATGTGAGAAGTGGATACATGTTGTGTGCCGCAGGCTGTGGGGCGGCTGAGTATGTGTGTCTATATATATATATATATGTATATGTAAGCATATATGTATGTATGTATGTAAGGATTTTGTCGTTCATTATTAGGCCCTTATGATTAATTCGTATCCAATCGTCACCTAATAGCCTATGTCACTAAGCATTGTACGACACTTTCATCTTAATTCCAATATAATCCTCTGCCGCATTGTAGTTTGATAGTCGTCTACGCTCAATGCGCATCCACCTCGCACACTAGTCGTTGTAGTTGATCAGTCTCTGCACCGTCTTAAGCCGTGCTATAAGTACTGACTTCAACGTCTCTCTTGATTGACTGCAATAGGCTGTACTGCCGCATATATCCCTGCCCATGTGCCTTTGCATATCACTGATATTGATATCATCCGCTGTCCTATACAACCCTTCAAACCCCTAAAACGCATAGGTTTTGACGCGTCTCTGAGTGACGGCAACAAACTAGAGTCCATGGACCATTCGCCCGAAGTTCGGAAGTGGAAGCACCGGTTCCTCTTCTGCCTCGTGTTCTTTGTGCTGACCTTCATAGTGATGCTGCTGTGCAATCTGCATGCAACTATGAAGTACATGATGACCTTAGTGGTAAGTGCACAATACTCGCAATAGCATACTCCCGTGCACGATATATATATATATATATATGTGTGTGTGTGTGTGTTTGTGTGTGTGTTTGTATGTAGATGCACCCGACCTCTGTTCTACTTTTCGTGTATTGTGCTTGCGAAGGTGTGATGCGTAATCGCAGACGAACCATAAAGCACATGGTGATATTGGAGGCGGTTATATATCAATTATCAGTATGCCAACAACCCCTTCACATACACCTTTATATATCCATGCATGCCTGTGTTGTCGTCAGCATACAGCCTAGTCCGCCAGGATCTCATCTCTCCGTCCCTCTTTCCTCGGCGTGTGTCCATCTCAGGTGCCTGGGGCTTCGCTATCCAGCCTGTTGATCATGTCGTTTGCTACCATAGTGCAATTTGTGATTGGTAAATCGTTCGTCGTGTCGGCCTACAAATCACTCAGACACGGCAGGTATGAGCATTGAGCGTGCGAAATGTACGTATTTATAGCTTAAACCTGTTTATGGCTTACTATAGATTCTCGGACACTCCCAGATATACCGTATATGTAAATTGAGCTGATATATGCAAGCGGCTTGTCGGTTCTTATTCGTGCGAAGGTGCCTGTACGTGGCGCTTGATTGCCGATGGTAGGCGTAGGCGGGGGATCTTCGGCCCATCCTCTATTACACACTAAGAGGTGTACAAGTCCTGCACGAAATACATGAATGAATCCTAACGCATGCAAGCGTGTGTGTTTGTCTCTTGTTATGTGTTTCTCGTTGTAGTTGCCGTCGATTCACAACTCTCATAGATGATACCATGGCAGGCACTGGCGCGGGATCTTGAACCCGTTTCTTACCGTATATACACATTAGAGATGAACGACCCCCCACGTATGTACCTACATGATCTCAATGTGTGTCTCAGATTATGTGACATCTCGTCCTACCTACTTTCTCTGTACTCAATACTTCATGCAAAATCGATCTGCAAACACTTTGGGTATACGCATTGTATAGAGCCACGGGGGATGTGTCCGCGGATATTCGCCTATAGCTCACACAGTCATGTACCTACACATAAGGGCATCATGTACACACGCGTAATATACTACCTAGTGCAGAACCCACCCACACACAAGGGCACCATGTACACACGCTTAATATACTACCTAGTGCAGAACCTGACTACACATACGGGCTCCATGTACACACGCTTAATATACTACCTAATGCAAATGCAAAACCTACCTACAGATAAGCGCTCCATGCACACACGCTGTTCACCGAATGCATTGAAGTGTCCTCCACCGCACATTGAGTTGCTATACTGCACGAGATCAGACCAAGGGTTTACTGTGCACACACATGCTGTATTATGCAGACGACCAGACCAACGGTTTACTGTGTATACACATGCTGTATTATGCAGACGACCGGACCAACGGTTTACTGTGTATACACGTCCTGTATTATGCAGACGAGAAGGCCAACGGTTTACTGTGTATACACATCCTGTATTATGCAGGCGACCAGACCAACGGTTTACTGTATATACTCATCCTGTATTATGCAGACTGCAGGAACACGAGTACATGCTCTACTCGCCGCATACATATAGTTGTGCTTTTCTCTGCCTACGTATCTACACATGCTGATACAGACTATCCCGATTACCCTACACAAATGCATATACACATCCATATAATTACTGTGTAGTATCGAAACAGTGGCAATGCTTCACTAGTACATATCCTTCTCGAAAAATAGCCTTATGTACTTCTCATCGGACTATCCAAAGGTGCCCACCACGCATCTACACGTATATTACGTAGTACAGAAGCGATGACCATCCTTCGCTCGCACATGCCCTTCTCACCACTATTCTTATACACTAGCGGTCAACGATTGTGGTGATGATGAGGAAACCAAACTCATCCAGATCAGTCTGTGCATTAGTGAGCTAGAGCTAAGATGGGAATTCAGAAGTCTTGAGCAATTTCTTAAGTGATGGTTCGTTAATCTGATCGCCTGAACGTGAACGCAAGAGCTCTAGCTCACTAATGTACAGACTGATCTGGATGAGTTTGTCTTCCTCATCATCACCACAATCATTCATATACGTTCTCTCATCTATTCATATACACTCTCCCGTCTATTCATATACACTCTCATCTATTCATACACACTCTCCACCACAGTGCTAACATGGACCTGCTGGTATCGCTGGGCTCTTCCTGTGCGTACGTATACTCCTTTCTGGTCACCACCGTGGCCATATGTACCGACGCGGATAACGCACCCGCCAATTTCTTCGAGACGTCCATCATGTTGTTTACGTTTGTGTGCCTAGGCCGATGGCTGGAACACATTGCCAAGGGGTATGGCCTGCGCGTTGCAAATTCCAATACGTATACGGCTCCCTCTTGCCCTGTGAAGGATGCCTTTATGTGTTGCATGCTTGTTACGAATTTCAAGACGTATACGCCTCCCTCTTGCCCTGTGAAGGATTCCTTTATGTGTTGCATGCTTGTTACGAATTCCAATACGTAAACGCCATTCTCTTGTTGCATAAAGGATCTCCTTGTATGTTGCGTGCGTCTCCATGCGGAGTTGTCTGGTTAAAAATAGATCATGGTTAAAGTCGCTGGTCAGCCATGTTTGAATGGTTGTTTTCATCACTGTGGTGCATCTCCTTGTACATGTAGGCTTCATCGTTGAATAGCATGTGCACTGCGATTGTGTCATTAGTATCATTTGTTAAATAGCATGTGCACTGAGTTTGTGTTATTAGTATCATTCGTTAAATAGCATGTGCACTGAGTTTGTGTTGTTAGTATCATTCACCTGTGAGTGCTCGAGTCGGTTGCGACAGCCCCCAATTCAACGGTATTGCTCGTTTGTTGGCTTGTGGCTAAAGTTTAAAATATTCATGCATCTCTATCTGTGGTTGTACTTACACACACCCGCTCACATTGGTGCGTTAATGCCATGTAGTAGAAGACATGGTTCCTGTTCTTGCTTCTTCTGTGTGCTTGCGCCTGTGACTGGAGTTTACATGATTGGGTGCCTGTCTGTATAGAGTACAGGCTACCATGCCCTAGCACATCAGTACCAACTGTCATGCTTTAGCCGCTGCTTGGTTCTGTTGGCGTATGTCCATCTATTGGTTTATTCGCGTGTATTCTGAGACGTTGCTCGCTCGCTGTATGTGCCTTGCTAGGACACTACGGATGGTTTATAGCCCTCAATAAGGGCACTTGATGTTACACAAGCCTAGGTTATGATATATATATATGCGTATGCATTGTTGTACATTGACTTCGCCAGCCCTCAATACACAACGACGTGTGCATACCCTAAGCTCATCTCTGCGTATCCAATAATTCATACGACTCAAATCGGTAGGAAAACGGGAGAAGCCTTAGCGAAGCTGATGTTCTTGCAACCCACTGAGGCCACGTTATTGACAATGGATAGCGATGGTAGTATCATCAACGAGGAGAAGCTGCATGTGGATCTGGTCCGAAAGGGCGATATTCTCCGCGTCACCGCAGGCGAGCAGGTGCGTGTGCGTGAGTGTGTTTTTTGTAAAAACTGCCGTACTCAAAGTAGGACCTCGTGTATATGCATACCGTATACGCGGTGCCATTGAGTGGTGGGGGGTGTCTGCATGTGTGTTGTTAAATGGTTTTTTTTGTAGAGATATGCACGTACTCGTATAGAAACGTATATGAAGGTACATGTGTATGACAGTTGAAACTAGACGCTTTCTCGCATATAGGTGTATGTTTACGCATACCGAGGTAAGTTTACGAACACAAATGTTTGTTTACACGTACGAAAGTACGTGTAAGCATACAGATGTACGTTGACACATTAGTTGTTTTCAAAATTAATTCTATATCACACATAGCAAGCTACAAGGTCCTTATCATCTCTGCATTGGATTGGTTGCAGGTGCCGGTTGATGGCGAGATTGTGTACGGACGCTCTACGCTGAACGAATCCATGATCACGGGCGAGGCCAAACCTGTCAACAAAACCATCGGGTATGGGAACTACGGCTGTACAGAGTAATAGTCTAGTAGTCTGTTAACCCCCTGTAGAAGTCATTGTGCTGGGATGGGCTTTAGTTAAAGAGTTCGTATGATTGCACCTTGCCCAATTCAGTTGCCAGTGCTAACCCGGATGTGGGTGCGACCCTTTATGTTCGGTTTACGGGTGCAGTGCGGGGTTGTCCTGTAGTGTTCTTGGACGGAGTGTCGTAATTTACTTCACCCTTTGTTCGGTGGTCGACCGTACATATCCCAACCGCTCATGGATCACACTCCCTTATCGCGCACTCTCATTTGTATCAGTGATCAAATCATTGGGGGCACTCTCAATGAAACGGGCAGTGTGCACATCAAGGTCACCAATGTGGGCGCAAACTCAGCCCTGTCGCAGATCGTCAAACTAGTCGAAGAGGCACAAACCTCCAAGGTAGGTCGAGAGTCTGAATGTATGAATATATTTCTGTAGTTTGATATATATATATATGTATATATATATATATATTATATATGCTATATATATATATATATATATATATATATATATATATATATATATATATATATGTAAATGTGTATATGTATATATATATCAGTAATAGAATATTCAAGTGTGTGTGTGCGTGTGCGTGTGTAACTGGCTATATGTGTGCATGTGTGTATATTATATTCATATAAATACAGACCTGTCAGTATAGCCTACAGTTGTATAACTATCACAATGGTAGCATCTGCGTCTGTTTGACTGACACTCGCTGAGCCGCAGACACTGCCTGTGTCCTTGTGCTTGTCTTATGAGTATACAAACAACTCCATTCATTGACCTCGATCGTAAGCTTGGCGTCTTCCCCACGTTCCGGTTAGTACCAACATCCGTGGCACATGCCACCGTTATTGATAACATCGCATGTGCTCAATACTGGTATACACGCGGTTGGTTGTATACGATTGATACACACGCGCATACTTAAACAAGATGAACCAGGCATATATTTGTGTATGTATTTGTATATATGTGCATCCTTGCGCATACGGGCTTATACAAACTTGCACACCCCAGTCCCAGCCATGCTATTTGTGTTTGTGATCATATGTATATCCATCAGCTTAGCCAAGCACATGCGTATCTGTGCACGCACCCACACACTCATACGTCGTTGTGCAAATCTCACCATAGCCCCCCATCCAACGGCCCCAACACCATCACGCGTAATACGTGACGCTAGTCCACTACGCCGGTATCCTTGCCTATACCATTACCAATCCGTACGCATGTAGTACAACCTTGCACATCCGCAATCTCTCCACCCCTTCCATTGGCAGGCTCCGATCCAGCGGTTTGCCGACACCATCGCGTCCTACTTTGTGCCGGTCATCATCTGCATCGCCTTGTGCACGTTTGCGGTGTGGTATTTACTGCTGCTGACGGGTGTGGTGACAGGCCCAGAGGACATTCCCTCGGTTCAGTACGCCCTCAACTTCTGCATCAGCGTGTTGGTGGTCGCCTGTCCCTGTGCCCTGGGACTGGCCACACCCACGGCCGTCATGGTATGTTCATATACCGTACGCGTATGGGTTTGCATGGATTAATATACATTGTGCAAGGGGCGGGTGTGGGTGGGTGAGTGTACTGAGTGTGTAGTGTGGCACACTCAACTTCTGCATCATTTGTGCTGATCTGTCCCTGTGCCCTGTGCCCTGTGCCCTGTGCCCTGCCACGCCTACTGCCGGAATGGTATACTTCTGTTATATTGGTGTACACATGAATCCGTACATGCATATATATATATATATATATATATATATATATATATATATATATATATATATATATACATATATATGTGCCTTGGGGATAGGTGTAGATGTGCTAGAATCCGGTAGTCTAAGAAGTAAAACGCCTTTCTGGATACGTCAAGCCCAAGGAAGGATACATGTACGTTACATACACCAACCCGTATACATGCGTGTCAGTCTATTCGCTCAGAAACGTCTCACTGGCAGAGGGTTATACACGTGCTTTAGGCCTAGGGTAACTCAAGATTATGCATTTCTACTACAGGTCGGCACTGGGGTTGGGGCTCAAAACGGGGTGCTGATTAAAGGCGGGGAATCGCTGGAAGCTGCACACCTCGTCAACACGGTCCTACTGGACAAGACTGGGACTATAACCGAGGGTAAGCCGAACATCAGTCTGTTCAAGCTACTGTCACGCGACGGGAAATGGACTAAAAATGAGCTGGTGCGTCTGGCGGGTGTAGCTGAGAGTGGTTCCGAGCATCCGTTTGGAGTTGCGATTGTCAAGTATGCCAAAGAGACTCTGCGTGTGCTGGCCTTTGCACAACCGGAACGCATGATGGTCGCTGCTGGACAGGTATATATATATATATATATATATATATATATATATATATATATATATATATATATATATGTGTGTGTGTGTGTGTGTGTGTGTGTGTGTGTGTGTGTGTGTGTGTGCGTGTTATAAACGTATACAAATTAAAGACGTAGATATAGTACATGTCTAGATGTGTATTTAGGTATTTACAATCGCATGGGAGTGTCCCGATGTATTTGGGCATGTTAGTGTAGTGTGGCCACCACTCTTTGGGTGTGTCATTGTGCAAACCCAAATTCGCACTCATATGCTATATGGGCCTAAAATGACATGTGTATATAATACATAAATATGAAATGGTGTGTGTATATAAAATATGTACGTGAAATAGTGTGTGTTTATTGTAACGGTATGTGTATATTATGCTTGTATATGAAATGGTGTGTCTATATTATACATGTACATAAACGGTTGGAGTAGTGCGTGAGTTGCCATCTGTCGTAGATTTTTTTACAATGCGTTTGTAGTGTATCTGAATCTATGAAGATACCAAGTGCAGTGAAAATAGATGTGTCGTAGATCATGCTGTTCAACATAATATACGACATATATATATATATATATATATATATAACTAGAAAGTATCACATTCGTCTGAGTTAACTAGTTCATCCAACACATTGATTTGCCACTGTGTGCTCTGCCTGCAGGGAGTGATTGCTGACATTGGTGACCATAAGGTAGCCCTGGGCAATAAGAGTTGTATGAAGCGGTGTGGTGTGTCTCTGCACCACACACTCGAGGACGGTACAGGTAAGTATATGTTTTGTAAGTGTTACTTGTATAATAATAGGACGTCATCTGTATTGGCGAGGTCGTTTCATACATTTAAACCTTCTCTTGTTGAGTATGTATCTCATACATTGGATACGTACCTATACCAATGCCATCCTCTAGGGTACCACCTCACTCGCCTTATTTCCCTTTAATTGTCCACTACAGCCATGTTAGAAGACTTGGTAGCAGAACACGAGGCAGCGGGTATGACGGTGATTATCATGGCCATTGACACACAACCGGTAGCCTTGCTAGGCCTGGAGGATGGTATTAAACCGGGTTCTGCCCACGCCATCAGTGTACTGCGAGCGATGGATATACGCGTGTGCATGGTCACGGGTGACAACGAGAGAACGGCGCATGCTGTGGCAAAATCGGTATGTGCTTGGTGATTGTGACGGTGTGTGTAGTTGTTTGCATCGTATGCTTCCGAGGTTTTTATCAGGGTTTTGAGGATTCTAGGGTTATATGTATATGTGGTATATATATTGTTTTGATCTAGGAGAGAGACTGTGGCGTGGTTTGATTTGCACTGTAAGTGTGCTACATGCACCGGAGTTATGCGTGTGCATGGTTGCGGCCGACGACGACGGGTGGTCGGTTCAGGCTATGGCAAAACTTCTGTTGAAATATATATATATATATATATATATATTGCATACCTATCAAGAAGGCAGAGTTAGTCGTGGCATATACGTACCTAGTGCTCTCTAGTGAGAGATGGTAATAAATCTGTCTCCATATCGCGCCCTTGTAAACCAATTACCATTCATGATGTCATCCCATCCCACTGCATCGACCATCGTCACCCGTCGACCAAAGCTAACTCTCGCCCCACCCACTCACCCTCAGGTTGGGGTTGATCCGATCAATGTGTTCGCTGAGGTGTTGCCCAGTCGCAAAGCTGAGATTGTCAAACAACTGCAGGCCGAGGGAGAGACTGTGGCCATGTGTGGAGACGGCATCAACGATTCGCCTGCGCTGGGTATGCACATGCGCCTTAGAGTATCTGTGTGGGTGTTTTTAGCGTGTGCTTGTGTGTGCGTGTTTATATAGGTGTGTTTGTATGCGTTGGAGAGGGAGTGCTATGTTTTAGGTATATTTAAATATATTGTTCTGAGTCGGTCTCATTCTATCATGTTACTTGTTTATTCTTCAATTATGGTTATTAGCCCAGGCCGATTTGGGCGTGGCCATAGGCACAGGCACAGACGTGGCGATTGAGGCCGCGGATGTTGTGTTGATCAATGGAGCACTCGATGGTATCGTAACAGCTATCGACCTCTCACGCACAACTGTGCGAAGGATAAGGTATGTGTGTGGCTACTTGCTCATGGTGGTCTTCTGCATATAGGATAGAGTTCTTGGACTCAACGTAATGAAAGAAATGCATGTGGATCCGATATCTGTGTGTGTGTATGTGGACACTTAAAGATATTGCAACGCCCTCCGATTACACAATGGAAACGGAACCTGGCTGTGTCCAAGAAACTGTCGTCAACTGTGTGTGTTATTTCGTAGTTAATAGGCATGGCTAGCTACACATACAGCCCATTCCATCACGTATACTACACTTACACATACAGTCCATTCCATCACGTATACTACATTACACATACAGCCCATTCCATCACGTATACTACACAACTCCACCCTCACTCTGCCTTGTCTCGTCCGGCACAGTCTCTGACCCGGATGTGCGTACAACATCACACACTCATACATACACACATTCTTCATACCGCATTCTATAGATACAACTTCTTCTTCGCGTGTATATACAATCTGATGGGCGTACCGGTGGCAGCCGGACTGTTCATGTGGGCGGGCATTCTCATGCGACCCCCTATGGCAGCCGCCTGCATGATGTTCTCGTCGCTGTCTGTCGTCACCTCATCTCTTCTACTCAAAAGGTGTGCGTGTGTTTGTATGGACTGGCCCCTCGTTAAGTGGTGTATGTGCCTCTGTGTATGTCGGTGGCTGTCTGTCGTCACCTCATCCTTTCTACTCAAAAGGTGTGCGTGTGATTGTATGGACTGGCCACTCGTTAAGTGGTGTGTGTGTCACTGTGTATGTCGGTCGCTGTCTGTCGTGATCTAATCTCGTCTACTCAAAAGTTGTGCGTGTGTTTGTATGGACTGGCCCCTCGTTAAGTGGTGTGTGTGCCTCTGTGTATGTCGGTCGCTGTCTGTCGTAAGCTCAAACTCTTTTACTCAAAAGGTGTGCGTGTGATTGTATGGACTGGCCCCTCGTTAAGTGGTGTGTGTGCCTCTGTGTATGTCGGTCGCTTTCTGTCGTAAGCTCAACTCTTCAACTCAAAAGGTGTGCGTGTGATTGTATGGACTGGCCCCTCGTTAAGTGGTGTGTGTGCCTCTGTGTATGTCGGTCGCTTTCTGTCGTCTCCTCAACTCCTCAACTCAAAAGGTGTGCGTGTGATTGTATGAACTGGCCCCTCGTTAAGTGGTGTGTGTGTG
Organism: Sphaeroforma sirkka; assembly: GCA_001586965.3. Classification (NCBI taxonomy): domain Eukaryota; class Ichthyosporea; order Ichthyophonida; genus Sphaeroforma; species Sphaeroforma sirkka. The sequence continues at coordinate 16,248 of LUCW03002002.1, read as the reverse complement.
TGTGTATGTCAGTACGGGATGATTGGGTTGGGCTGGCGTTCTCGTACTACCTCCGACAGCAGTCGCGTGCATGATGCGCTCGTCTCTGTCTGTCGTCACTCTATCCCTCCTATGCAAGCGGTTTATTATAAGTACGTTAATACGCTGTGTCTATATTCAAGTACGTATTCATAGGTGTGCCCTTTGATATCATGCGCATCTGTGTTTGTTCGTATTATATACTTGAGTTGGGTGGGTATTACAAGGCAACCCCTGGCGGTGGCCGTCTGTTAGTTCCCTTCATCTCCGTCCGCTCTCATCTTAATTTCTCTACCAAAAATGGTACCTGCCTTTCACTGTGTTTATTGTCCGTCTGGATATTAGTATGCCTGCCCTTCAGTATACTTGTGTGCACATGTGTGCCTTTGCGTACATACTTCAATGTTTATTTATTTCTATTTGTGTGTCCCTGCGCGGTCATCCGGGAGTCCCACACAGTCAAACTGTGCAGAATTCAGTGGGGGTGTGGTCTCTATGGGCCGGGGGGAGATGAGTGGCATTGTATATACAAAATAGTAGATGACACATGCACGAGTATGCGCATGACAAGGCAAGCGTGGCAGCCGCATATGGCATGTTCTGCATTCACCTTCTCCGAGTCCACACACCTGCCCACTCCATTGACGCACATACACTCTTTATCTAGTCTCGCTTTCACCCACTCACCACTCGCGCCTATTCGCCAACACCCACTCAGGTATCGAAAACCCACGGGCATGCCCAGCAAGCGAACCAACATCGATGTACGCCTAACTCGCCTACAAAACTCTGTAGACGACAGCAACACGCACAACGTAGGTCTGCTCGCTAAGCTAAAGCATCGTGTGACGAGCATGTTCACACGCCATGGTGGCGTCGTTGCTGGTGGCGCTGGGAGTGACACACGCGGGACGGGCAATCTGGCCTATGCGCGTGTGGACACAGACGAGGGGTATGACGAAGACTCGGACGACGGAGAAGAGGTGGAGTTGCGAGGTAGGGATATGGAGGCCATTGAGATGTACTGAGGGGATGGTCTGCTTTAAAAGTATCTTAGAGTCGATTGAGAGCTTTTCGTGAAGAGGGCTATGACTTCATATCTACGTTGACTATCCGAGCTGGAACTATACTCTGTTTTTTGCGAAAGAGCGGGTAGATACACCGATTACAAGCCAAAATAGGGAGTCTGAGGGGCACCGAGACCCCGTTGTCCTGGGGACTGTTGCGATAGCCTTGCGACTACAGTATCATAGTTGAAAGTGCCGTAAGCCTAGCGTTTAGCAGGCTGTACTCGAGACTTGGTATCATACAGGCAGGCAAGCAGTATACCCTATGTGAACGGCACTATGTATGAAGAAGAAAACTCTTCATAAGCGCAAGAATCTGAATATGCGATATGTTTGGTTTGGGATGTGAATGAATCTTCAGTTGGTCTATTCTGGTTGGCGGTGATCCGACTATGACCAACCGAAGGGCAGGCCTGTGTCCCGTTGCCGTGCCCAGGTCATTTCTATGATACACACTGTACTGTGACCCAAGCCAAGAGTGTGCACCAGATATGCACTTCGGACAAATGAAGGTCCGACGGGCCAGTCTGCTTGGGTACACCCACATCACTGAGTGAATCCGTTGATGTTCTTTATCTGTGCCCGGGTACATAGCATCACTACACTATCACTTTTGATCTCATTATCTGGATACCAATGTCCTGTTATTGCCGGCAGGGATTGTGCTACGTGCTTACGAAAGTGTAGCTCCTGCGCTGTATCAAGTCCCACGGGTGCACCAAACAATTTAACGACTAGCGAACTAATCAAAGCGACAGCCTTAAATCAACGATAACACTTAATTGAGCGTTCGATTTGGAACGTAAGATGATTCTGGAGCCCGAATCTCACAACGATATCTGGCATACAACAGGACGGGAAGTCGTGAGGTATATAATTTGTATCCAACGGACGACCCCTAACACGAATACAACAGTTGCGGATGCGAGTGCCATCCCCACGCGTTGTAATAATTAATGATACGTATATGCAAATCAGCATTGAAGGGTTTCTAATATATTTAAGCTTAAAAAACATAAATAAAGTATATAAGTCAGTATAAGGGATGCAGATTTATCTCATGGCACCATGGGTCTCGCGACAGACAGGTGAATGCTGTCGATATCTTCGCTCTGCGACAAACTAGCACGTGATGTCATGAATTTCTATAGTGCTTTTTGGTTCACGTTCGCTTGGCCGAATAGAAGGAAACGGGGCTATCTCGCTTTCATATTTGCAATACATGTCGACATAATAGGACGCACTCTAGACAGCCACTCCTTGCTTGGCTCACTTTTCCGTTTATTCAGTTTGTGCCAAAAAGTCCATTTTGTGTCACAACGGGACTGAAATATACTTGAAGCATGCCAGAATATGCTTGTGTACACGAAAAAGTTTATATCGCCGGCTCAGGTGGTGGTCATCTGCACGAAGTTTTCGGATATACTTGTACCTTCGCATGCGTCCGCGTATGGGAAAAAGTGCGCATTATAACTGCAGTCTCTTCGCCCCTCAGTGCTATCGATGTTCGGTATTCTGACTCTACCGGGATATTTTAAATTACTGTTTCTTGAGGAAATACCCTGTATGTACATATTGGAAATCCTAAACAGTCACTGTGCTCGAAAATAGTATATACTATATGGTACATGCTAACGGACAACCATGTTTTTTTTTGGCTAGTGTATATTGTGCAGATCATCTCGATGGATCACAGCCATTCATATTCCTGGACCCAATACCGCATGTCTAAGACAAGTGCGTATGTGAATAATATTCATTCATTTATTTATAATTTTTAAAGTACTTCTGGCGCTAGTCTGTCTCCTCAATAGTCCTCTGGAAAGACTGTCGGTACACAGTCTTGTGAGTACTGGGTACACGTCGCCCGGATGGCATATGAGTCAGGCCTTAGGCATGTTGGTCCATTGTCGTGAAAGCCTCCCGGACATCCATCACGCGTACAGGTGCAAACAGCCGAGCGATACCACCCTGGGTCACACGAGCGGCCAAAAACTTCACTGAAGAGATCACAATTGGTGTGCACTGGCTTACCGACCACTTTCAACCCGAAAGTACAGCCCAAGTTACTTGCTGAGACTCGGGAGTACGATGGACAGTCTTGGACACACAGCGTGTTCCGACCTACTGTGAAGCCGTCAGGGCATTGTCGCGATCCCGGGATGTTTGTAGTAGACAGAGCCATACCTGATATTGCTTGCAGAGTCGAAACGCAAATTACGAGAAGAGATACTGTGCTCATGTTTCGATGCTCTTTGACTTGTGATGAATTGAAGTTGATTTTGAACCCTCTAGTTTTAGCGGATACAAATTTATACAAATCCACTCAATAAATTTGTCTGTGATTAACTTTCTACCACTATCCAGCGATATAGCATATCTCTATCCCTATGTGGTCAGTATAAAGTTCTCTCTCAAAAATTAGCTAGTCTCGTAATTTCACAAAGGCTCAAATTTGTTCACTACACTCTTGGCTGGCCATCTTGGACAATTTTTATTTCTTATTTCTGCTTCTAGAGAGGGTCATACTATGCTACTCTATACTATTTACATAGCAATGATAGCATATTTAGGTTATTATTTATTCTCAAGAAGTTAAAAATATTGTTTGTGAACAGATGTATTTATATGGTACAATGTACGTACAGCATGTTTATCTCGTATCTGTCGCCTGATGATAAACTTGAAACTCTGAGTAGATCGGAATTTGATTTGATCTGCATGTTTTAGTTTCGCTCTCTGACTCAACTCTCACCGGGCCTCCCCGACCACCGCCCATACATAGCAATAAATATTTCCAAAAAAAAAACTGTGGCCAGAGCTTTTTTTTGTTAAGTTTTCTTAGAATTATATATATTTAGCTATGTATTTATATACAAACGTGCCACACTTTAATAAAAGTTATGTAAATACAGACGTCAGACATACACTCGCTCTATACATCTAAATAAATATATATTTGCCACCCACCCAATCGGCAGTAATCGACAGTTCGACACCCTTCAATTTATTTACGCTATGAATATGTTCACATATGTACTCACATACATACTGATATATATGTACAATGTGTTTGTTTGTCTTTCGACAAATAGTTGTCTGACACTCAGTTTTAAATATACAAACATTGAATCGATTTGTTATCGAAGCTGTGTTTACTATTTGAAGAATGTCACATGCTATCGATCAATTACTGTACAAACAGGCACCCGAGTTTCGAAAATGACACGATTCGTTGAATATTAAGAGTGAGCCCATAGTTACAGATCCGGGTGAATCAACTACTAAGATATATGACGGGTACGAGGAGGGTCGACACAGGCGAATATGTATAAAACCGAGTGTGAACAAACTAAAGAGTTCAAAATTAAGGTCACAATCACCAACACACAATCCACGACATAGACTAAAAAATGCGCAAACCAATTCTCCTGATAGCATTGGTGTCGGTCCTTCAAGCGGTGTCGTTCATAGCTGCCGCAGTGTCTCGAAGATCGCAACCATGTCCGAATGGCTTCTCCGTAGGTCTGAACACTCGGTGTTATCAGGACTGCCCTTCGTATGCCCAGGAATCAGCCAATCAATTGAATTGTGTTTTCTCACTGAAAGTAGTCGGGAAGCCGGTCGATACCGATTGTGATCTATACAGTCAAGTGTTTGGTCGCTCGTGCAATTCGGGCTGGTACCGATCAGCCGTATGCACGTGCACGCGGGATCGATGCCCGATAGGCTTCAGCGACAATAGCCCAACATGCCTTAGACCTAGCTCGTACCTAACTCGGGGAACGTGTGGTCAGTACTCCGGAGGATGTATGGCAACAATCTTTCCCGAGAACTCCTAAGTAGATTTGCCAGATTTATACCTTTACATAGCATTGCAAGGAAGAAATGGTACCACTAGCTTGGCTCCTTGGATGGTGCAGATAGTCTTAGGTTGAACCCTTTGAGAATAGTAAATATATACTGCGATATACAACTGTATTGTAGCGATGTACATATATTAACAATTTTTTTGTACTTCACTGAGTAACAGGCATGTATCTTTCAACCAGTATAACTATCTAGACAAGTATTGTTATGAAGTGTTACTTTAAAATAAACAGCGCAGCAAAGTAATACCTGGCCAAACATAAGGAACAAAACATTATTTCTCTTCTCTGAAGAAGCGAATTTACATGTTGCAGGTATAGTAGGGAACGAAACACGAGTCATACATATTGTAGATTCCACAAAATTCATAGTTAAGATGACAAATCGATTATATCCTAGCTTGAGTTGCCTCTAAATCACTCTGATTCCATCCCGGACACTACAAGGCCGGTTTTCATATTTGACAGGCTTGTATGCCGCAACCGGCCGAAATATCTAAGCTTTAAACTTGCGGCCTTAAGTCAAACCTATTTGATCATATCTAGCGCGATAGCGATTTCACAATTGGTCGCCGTAGTGCTAATGTTGCCAACATCGATGTCGAAATAAGTTTGTTAGTACTATACCACAAGACTTTAAAGTATGTACACTATTTAGTGGTGCAGTAGTGTCGGTTTGGATTGTCAGTTGAACCCTGCATCATTAAGTTCAGCCGCACCAGAACATGCGTAGATCATATGGATAAGGCAACACCTCTATGATATGTCTTGAAAGTATGAGAAAGTAGAGGGCACAACACTTCTAGACAATCGGGTGAACCACCCCAGAGGCATTTTAATTCTAGCTAGAACTACATACTAAGTGGGAAGAAGAAATTTATATATTTCGTTGTAGTATAACCCCACAACTATAATGAAAGAACATATTTGCGCGAAGGTTATTATAGTCCAGATGAGACAACACATAAGAATGCCAGATTATGCCATCTCTCGTGATTCTAAGGCTTCGTTTTGGTGCGTATTTACTTCCACCCGCAAACGGCAAGACACGAAATCTATCATTAAAAAATAGTTCAAATTTTGGTCAGCAGTTTTTTTTCATATACGAGTTAATAGGACAATAGAGGTCATGAGTATGTAACAGGATTTCCGCTTGTTTCCTCAAAAGTCTTTTGGAAAGATCGATGATTACATAAACTGTTAGCGTCCCAACGAGTATCAGTATGGTGGGAGTAGGAAAATTTGTATTGATCGTAATGTTTTGCCACAACTGTATGAGTGCTGCTGGTTGTGGTGTGTTAAGTGTAAAATAACACTTGATCTACTCGATCGCAGATGGTAGACGCGTACGCAATATGGACAGCGAATATCATTATGCAAGGATCCAATATCGCAGAGACTCATAAACTACATATTATAATACGATGAATAACACAAGAGAACGTAAGGACATACGCTGGGGCCTTAAAAAACCGGCTTTTGGTTGGGTTTCAGGACTTGGGCGGTTGGAAGTTGTAAAAAATATATTTAATTTTGCGGCGTTGCGCAGCATTACAAAATACTTTACTATTTACATAGCAGAGGGCGCCAGAGGCCCTTGTGGAAGCAGAGTTACACTGAGGAAGCATAGTTAAATACATTGTGGAAGTATCAAACAGTGTTCAATTATCGCGTCTGTCTGAGGCTGGCTGTCCAAACCACTACAGAACTATATAAACATGACTTCTGAAGAAGCCCCTCAACCGTTGGTGATAACGGCGGTCAAGGTTCGAGTCTCAGCACTATCGGTGAAACTGAATTGAAAGGTACAGTACAACCAGTTTGTTCTGAACACTCAGTATCACATAATGAGTTTAGTGGTTTTATACGTGATTTGAGATGCTAGAGGCCTCGAGGATTCAGGATAGGTTTGTTTTTTTTGTCAATCTCGTCTAGTTCAATATGAGATCATAGGCATATAAAACATATTCCTTGTTAAACCACGAGAGCGGTTGCATACGCTCACGTGTCTCCTGGGATGCTGTGCTAATGCGGAGATACAGTTTATCGTTTTGCTGTATTTGCAGCGTATTCCCCACTTTAACTGCTATAGAGTTCTTTATTTCAACGTCATATTGTGCCCATAAATAGACGAAATTTAAAAAATGCTCAACAAAACACAATGAAAGAAATGTTATAGTGTGTTTTTTTTCATTTAAATATATATATATATATATATATATATATATATATATATATATATATGTGTGTGTGTGTGTGTGTGTGTGTGCGTGTGTGCGTGTGCGCGTGTATATATATATATATATATATATATATATATATATATAGGCGCACGCGGTGCACGATGTGCATGTGCGTGTTCGTAGGCAGACATATATTTATATATATATATATACATATGTGTGTGTGTGTGCGATGTGTGTGCGTGCGCGTGTGCGTGTGTGCGTGTTTGTATGTATGCATATATATATATGCGTGTGTGTGTGTGTGTATATGTATGTATGTATGTATGTATGTATGTATGTGTGTATGTATTGTATATATTTGTATACGCATATATGTAGTATGTTGATATACATTCAAACATATATATATATATATATATATATATATATATATATATATCTATATCTATATCTATACATGGGTGTGGGTGTGGGTGTTTGTGTGTTTGTATGTTTTTTTTATGTATATTCAATATATTTCGCCGCATATCTGAGTGTGAGCCAACCGGTGCGTCCGTTCTGGTATGTTGCAATAGTACTTGTACACTGTTTTGACGTGCCACTTCACATACTGAATCGAACACTCGTTGGTGCACTATGCTATTCTTTCAGTATCTGCTGTAGTGAAATACTTTCATACTCTATACCCTGTACCATCTCACCTTTCCCAATACCAACCTCAACCCGCACAGTGTTGATGGAAATGTCACAATACTTAGCCACCGGACTGGACGAGGAAACAATGGGTCTGTGTGTGAGACTGATGAGAGCTGGGTGTGATGGCGAGACGCTGGCGCAGATTGTCAAGGATTCTCAGGACGACAAGTAAGGCCTCAGGAACGCTTACTGCTTTGATAGGAGTGAGTTCATGAGAGTGTGTGGGCACAGCATGCACCGCAGAATTCGTCGACAGCCTTATGGCTGCGCCTGATGATCAAACAAGTGCTACGAACATCCTGCGTGTACTTGCAATCGAGCGGAAGTACCAGTATACTACCGTGTGGTACAAGACACCATACGGGGCTGTTCCGCCTGCTCCGTGTCAGTGTACACGTACAAAGGGCCATGAAGCAATACCTAGTTGATGCGCGCATGCGCTGCGCTGATGGCTACAGAGATCACAGGCATAGCCAGACAAAGTCAGTACGCACACTTTGTTCGCAAGGAGGAATCTGGCCACCCTTCACACCGTGCGAGTGGTACCTAGTCGCGTGCTGGGTGTATCACTATACCTCAACTGTTGACACTCCAGTCTGTCCTGTACATTGAGCAATGGTACAAGGTGGGGCGGGGGGTTCTCAAAAGTGACCTAATGCCTTCGGACATGTAGCACAGGTCCGGATGGGAGGCTGTGGGCCCATAGGCCCCTAGGATGTTGTGCACCAGAAAGCCTGTCTTGTTTATACGTCCTGCCTATCTGCTTGAGTACAGCCAGTACCTATAGGCGAGAGGCACGTACAGGGTACGGTATGCACGCAGTTGTATCAGTGTTCGTTCATTAGAACTGCCGACGTATGCGGCTGGGCGCTGGTGGTATATATGGTCTATGTGACCATGTCGTCTGCGGTACCTCAGAGAGTGCCGAGGACTGCTCGTCGTACATAGTGTTCGGAGAAGCATTGGCCTCGCACTTGCCCAACGCCCCTATAGAGCGCAGAACTCTACCTGAATATATGGTAGTCTAGCTAGTGAGTATATCGTAGTTTAGCTAGTAAAGCTTCTCTGACTCTCTCTCTGCGGTTGCCTATAGAGCGCAGAACTTTACCTGAACATATGGTAGTCTAGCTAGTGGATATATCGTAGTTTAGCTAGTAAAGCTTCTCTGACTCTCTCTCTGCGGTTGTGGGCGGGGTGGAACTGTGCGTCGCACGGAGGATATTGGAGGGCGTTTGCACCAAAATGAACAGACGATTGAGTTGTACATGGAGATACGAAAATAGTGTGTACGTATGATTTCGATTTCAGGCCGTGTACGCTCGCGTATACTTAATCCTAGGCACTGTTCATCATTGGAATTGGGTCAGAGACACCGCTGAAGGTAATATAAAATGTATCGTGCCGGACCGAGTGGCTACGCAATTGTATGCACACTAAACGCTCCCCGAAACCGGTTTGCTCGAGGCGACGTGATCTGCAACGAAACAGCTTACATAGACACTTAAAGCGCACCAGTCGAATATGGCTGTATTTTGAGTTGGATTGTCTGTCCAAGCTTTCTAAATTCAACACATTTCGAGTGTATGTCGTTGTGCTTGTGTGTATCGTTCGGCATCTGCTTCCAATTTAGATAAATGGAGGGCTACGGATGGGAATATCCTCGTGCTCAGCTTCTCTTATTGGGATAGCTTCTCCTTATTGGGAATGGGAAGTCGGCTGGAATATTAGGTGCGAGTCCTAATTCAAATTGTAAACTGGAATTATACGATCGGTTAAATACACATAAATCGGTGCTTTATTGTATATCATGAGTCTCCTATAGGCGTGCTCGACCCGCATAAACAGGGCCGAGGATCGGGCGGGGGGGGGAACACTGTCGATTCATATTGCATAAGTCCAACCCCTATATTTAGATCAGCTTCTTGGACTTGAAATAGCTCTTCAGGTAGTATACCTGCCAGATGGCCAGACCCACCAAGCACATCATGGACACCACACTGAAGTACAGTACTCGCGCGTTGGTCGACTCTGTCAAAGCAATTAGGGAGCATTTGGTGAGATTGTTGGTACTGTGATGCGCCAGTAGATAACTGACACAGCGAAAGTAGTTTTTATATGCTGACAGCACATGACGCTATCACACGTGGGCACTTGTATTGTAAAAAAAGCTCTTCCATCTATGTTAAATTTCCGTAAGAACAAAGATATGGGTAAACATATAAATCATGAGATATTATGCTGCCATGAGTAAGAAAACGTAGATTGCCACTTCAGTGGTGGTGATATGGACTAGGTTCCACATCCTGGAAATTATACTGAAGCACGGCACACGACTTGCACGTAACTATGTAAAAGCCAACAGGGAGGGCCGGGGGGTATGAGGTGATATCAGGTGATACTCTGACACATAAGTAGTGAAATGAAGCTAATTAAGTAAAAGCCAACAGGGAGAGCCGGGGGGGGTATGAGTTGATATCAGGTGATACTCCGACACATTAGTAGTGAAATGAACTTGCATTTGAACCATCGACACCGCACTGGAAGCACGGCGCACGCGCTGTGGTCGATTATGTGTAGTTGTAAGCATATAGGTACTGATAGCGTGGATCTAAAACCCACTCAATTGGTATTAACTTGAGACTCTCTATGCCATGGACACCACCTTAAACTACAGCGCACGCTTATCAGTCACAGCCATACACGTACCAACGGGCCCCCCGTGTTCCGTATACCAAGCTCCTTCCTTGTACATACACCCACAACGACCTACCATTGGTATTGCGCATGTTAGCCTCTCGCTGCTTCATGCTGCCCATATCCTTGGCAATGCTCTCAGCCAGCTCTTCCATGCGCCTGATCGCCAGTTCAAGCGGCGCCAAATTCTCGGCCTCTTTGACTGCGTCGTACTCGTTGGCCTCCACACCGGACTTCAAGTCGACAGTGATCTCGTGCATCTTCATCTCAGCCCCAGAGTCGACCTGTGCCAGTGGGTTATATGATGTCGATTGGTGTCATCGTGGTGGCTGGAGACTAAGTATGTATGTAGATAAACTATCTGCGCACGCGTGTATGTATGATGATACGATATTGGCTGTTTTGGAATGTTGTGCATGTGTACCATCATGTGCAACTTGATCGGATTTCATTGGAATATAGAAAAGACCAGTGGCAACTACTACCAGGTACATATGATGATCTGCAGCTGGCAGAAAAACCCTACATCAAACCATGGATGAAAGTGCGCACGTATACAACTGTGAACCATTATTTATAAGAACATAATTGAGGTCGAATGAGATATACTATCACATTTCTACGTAAATAATTTTAATATAGTCTAATCAAAATACAACGGTAAAAAAAAAGGGTTCAGAGGCTGTGTGTAAAATCTATCGCAAGTCATCGACAACGC
>LUCW03002001.1:25000-29029 GCA_001586965.3 Sphaeroforma sirkka | reverse complement strand
TGACAGATGACTCATTTAAGTCAGTCGTTTTAGGATTACTGTTTACAATTACTAATAAATGAACAACGTCCCTTCCTGAGGAGGAGAACGTTGTGATATAGTTACTCGACGTGTACTTACTACATTTTTGACTATACTTTGGAAAGTTGTTAGTTTATTAATAATTGTGAAATAAGCTATCTTTATTTAAGCTGCTTTATAGTATTAAATTGAAATTTATTAATTTTTCTATAGAGAAACTACGAACAAAAAAGAGAAAGAACTTTGAATGTAACAGGAAAAGCAAGATGGAGCAGTAAGTTGATGAGATCGCTAGTGCTTCTACTAGCAGTGACGCTAGTGCCACGATGCCGTCCTTACTGTCAAATGGTGGCAGCGGCCCGGAAGAAACACAGAGACCGGGCGAACAGCAGATATAACGGCACCAGGCTGGAGGATCTGAAAGAATCGATCGACGCTTTAGGCTAAGTAGATCTAGTATGGCTAGGCAGTTAGAAAGGGTCAGACTTTCTCAGCAAGTAGCTAATATTTCTAGAAAGCAACAAACATTGTTAAACAAAGACACTACAACTGAGCACGAGGAACCGTCGAAAGCATCGGAGGGGTTGACATCAGCAGAACAGGAGCGAAATCAGAAGGTCCGGATGGGCTCAGACAACGAACAAGATAAGTAACAATAATAACTAAGAGTAGCTCTAGTAGTGGTCGAAAATATAAGGTTAGAGATATAAATAGTAGGGCAGTAGTTACACCAGGACCCTACTAAGGACACGTACAAACTAGAAGTAACATACCACCTGCATATAGAGGTTTAGAACGAGTCGATTACAGTAAGCGAGTGGTTTCAGACGAGCTAACTTTCTATTTCAGTCGTTGCAAGATACTAAAGCTCAACACACTCACAGAGAAGTGGTCTACCGAGATAAGGGCCATAGTTGGTGACGAGAACCAAGAACAATACTAAGAAACATCTGTCTTAGGGGACTTCAGGCGACGGGACGTACGAGGGCATTATTTAGGTGAGTCTAGTTGCATAGAGAGGGATCGACAGAGCCAGGAAGGCCTATATGGAGCCATCATGGGTTGTTTACCACAATGGCACATGTTGGAGCACGAAAGAATAAATCAGCGACATACGGGGAGCAACACAAGAGCTGAAGAGCCTTCTCAGGAGCAAGAAGAGTCCACTGGAGAGGCAGGTGACTCCGCCAGAAGGATGGAGAAGCACACAAGGGGGTAGGGTGAACCCAGACGGGGGTTAAATCATAAGTGCACATAACATATGCATGGGCTAAAGATATGAGCAGGATTCATGGGTGAGTTGATACTACGGCAAGGGACGGAGTACTGGGCACGAACTAAATTGTGTAAGTAAGAATGTCGAGATTTGTTGAGATGGGCGTCGAACCTCTAGGACGGGAAGTATGTATACCCGAACTATTTTGAGGATGACTGCATACATTTCCGAACCTCCATTACATTACAATACATACTAATATGTCCAACACACGTCAAAGCCGCCGACAGCAACGCCTAACCCCTGAACGTCAAGAGGAGGATGATATAGACCGGAGAGGGACCAAGCGCCACCAACATCCAACGAATCATTCCCGCCAACGGTCTCAGACAGGGCGGAGGAATACTCAGGATGACGAGGTCCATAACCAGGGAGCAAACTTCGATCGACAGATACCTACGTCCACTAGGGGCGAACCTAGCCGTATAACGGAAGACGTAGCAGACAACGACGAGGCCAAGGGGGATTCCGACCTGCGCGCGAACAGGGAACTGATGACCATGTAGCCAGTAACGGACTGTCTCCCCGTTCGTCTTCGGGTATCCTCTGTTAATGGGCAGCCACGCCTCCCACCTAACAAGCGGAGGCGTTATCGCCGTCGCACCAGCAACAAGGGTATGACGCGGGAGCAGCAGTCAACACAAAAGCTCACCGAGCTCATGGCTCAGCAACAATCGCTGTTAGACAAGTATGAACAAAGATGGCAACGTACGGCTTCAGAGCGCCCTACTACCTTACGGTGCCAGACAGATGCCGACTTCCAACAGAATTTAGTGAACCGCTGCATTGTACAACTGTTAGAAGAAGCTCTCAACGGCCGTACGTATGAACGTACTCTACAGTTGCATCCCAAATGGCAACTGATGGAGAACACGAGCTTATACAGCTGTTGATCCCTGACATTCAGGATGCACAGCAACGTACGACAGCACGTTTCCAGGGTCGCAACATACGCGAGGGCCCTTCGACCAATGGAAGTCGCGATGACACCAATAGCCGCCCCAACCCACACATGAGTAGACGACGAACGTAGAATTGGACTCAACGGCCCCAACCTACGGTACCAACGACTTGTGCGGGGTGCCAGGCACAGGCGCCACCAGGTGGTAGGCACATCCCACGGTGTCATCATTTCAGGACGTCGCAAGCGGGGAGCGCGGAGGGTCGGGCAAGGCTATACGACAACAACCGTCCTTTGAGGGACGTACAATCGGTACACAGACCGTCCACAACATCAACCGCAGAACAGGGGCAGAATACATCCCAGACTAGAGACGTAGTCACAATACGTCCGACACCTCAAGTACAGGTGAATACGATTACACAGGACGAAGACTTGACTCTACCATCGGAAGCTACAGAGGTTCACTTGTTAAGAGCCTAAATATCCTCGATCACACAGGGCGTACCTCTAGCTGTTCTTTATTTAATAATTTTCACTAGAAGTACTAAATGTTCATGACCACTTGCCTAATTTATAAATAGACATATAACGTAAGTCACGTTAATACATTAGCTGATATAAATAAAGTTCCATCTGAAGAAAAGTTAAAAAAAGAAAAAGACTTATTGGATTTTGGAGATTGGCGGGAGGACCAAAATCTATAAGTAGTAGTTCGGAGATTATAAAATTTAGTTTATAATATCCTACATCTACTAATGTCTCAAATAGGTCCAAGTAGATGAGTCATACCAAATACTCAGGCTATTGGAGCCATCAAAGTGAATTTAGAACACTTTGGAAATATTGGGAAAAGAGTTTGTATTAAATTATTTAAAATACAAATAAAAACCAATGTATTATCTCAATTGATCTTGATATTTTAAACTGACCGGAGGCCGCATTTCTACACTTCTGAGGTCTGTCTCTTACGAGATTAATCTGATCCAAGCGTTGACGCTTGCGTTCGGGTGATCTATTTCTTGGTAGGATTTAGCACGTTTAAACGGTAATCTACCATGTCGTGTTTTATCTGCGTACGTAGAGATATACTCTTGCGTGAAGATTCTTCTAGCCTACTGGTAAGACTGTTCTTTTTGGATATATACCAGTCCAGGTTTTGGTAGTGAACCTGACTGATTCGGCACATAAGATTTCACCCCAGGTATCACAGGGTTACGTGTGCCAGATGACAAGCTCGGTTGATGTACAGCTTTCCGAACGTCTGGTTTACCAGCTGGTAAACGTTGCACAAATCCTAATGGATGTTGCTTTTGCAAGAAGCAAGGATCTGACTTTCGCTCCTCGCGTTTTCTTGCATCTACCTTTACAGGTGCTGATGTTGTAGCTGGCACTGATACGCTGCGCTCACGTTGACGGTAACGTCGTGAATTTTCCATGCCATGGCCGTCGTCTTCGTCGTCTGACAAAATATTGAGGTTTATCCGACGACGTTGGTGGTCTTCCTCCTGTGTCTCTGTATAAGGCACGCGAGGATGAATACTCTTTTCCAAAGTATTTACCTCGTTTATCAACTCATCTAACCCTGACGGCGATTGCTGTTCATGTGACCTTGCCTTTACTTTGGCAGCATCAGGGGTCACTGGTTGTGACATATCGTCACTAACGTCTCCTGGAGATGGAAGCATGTACTCATACGGCTCCTCTACAGTTGACTTTGAAGTTATGTGACACTTGCTGGTAACATTAGTATCAACAGCCTTCTCTTTACCTTTTGATGGTAAAGGATCTCGATCTAAATTGATTAAATCAGTCACCTTACATGGCTATT
>LUCW03002001.1:17500-20000 GCA_001586965.3 Sphaeroforma sirkka | reverse complement strand
CGCCTATCAATGAGAGTTGCGCTCAGTACTTGAAATACATGTCATGTTTGTTAATTTGATCCTGTACACCCGTACGGAGTTGGTATAATTATGCTGAGTCGTGAATATACTTTTGCTGAATCCTTTCCGGTTTGCATGTTCCATATATACAGGTCTGCCACCAAGCAAGCTTGAGCGCGTCTTCGGAGTGGTCAAGGCCTATACTACGCGTGTGGGTGGAGGTGCCTTCCCCACAGAACAACTGAACGATGATGGTGAGAAGCTGCAGCAAGTGGGTGCCGAGTTCGGTGTGACTACTGGTCGTAAGCGTCGCTGTGGCTGGCTCGATCTGGTTGTTGTCAAGTACACACATATGATAAATGATCTGTATTCGATGATGATTACTAAGCTTGATGTCTTAGATGATTTCGCGGAGATCAAGGTGTGTTTGTATGAGAAATGAGTGTCGTTTGGGTTGCATTTTCTTATGATTTCTATTTTAGTCTTTGAGTATATACCATGTGGTAATCCATATAGCCTGCTAACGATCGCTATCACCGCCCTCTCCACTTCAGGTTGGTATCAAATACATCCACAAAGGACAGCCGTTGGACAACTTCCCCGCGTGTATGGATGTACTGAACGAGGTGGAAGTCGAGTACGTCACTCTCCCCGGTTGGCAAACGAGTATCAAGGTGTGTTAATCGTCGACCTATCTCGCTTACCGGGAATTTATTTTGTGCATTGGGCTCAAAGAATTTATGAATCGTATCTCAAGCGACCGGCTGAATACACGGAAAGTTAGTGTCGACAAAGGATTCTGCTAAATGCATGTCTTGATTTATATCAACAGGACTGTCGAACCTATGACGATCTACCCGAGAACGCCAAGAACTATCTTAAGTTTATTGCCGACTTCCTTGGAGTTCCCATCCAATGGATTGGTGTAGGACCCAAACGTGACTCCACCATCCGAGTATTCTAGTTTTCGGCATTCCTGACATACTAAATTAGACAGACGTTGGTAGCCAATATGCTTTTACTTTTAAGCAAACACGGCTCTTCGAGCTCAACTAAACCTAATTTAAGAACATAATAAAGAGTGGGTAGTGGACGAAATTTCGTGGTTGACTCATTACCATCTGACTCAAATCATCCTCGCGCATCTATGCGTTCGAGAATCGCCATAATTGTGAATCTATATTAGTTTAACGTAATTCGATTCAGAGTATAAGTGCATCATAACTATCACATTAATTTGTACCTTGGCGAGGTGGACGAAATCGATGTTTCAGTTGTGCACATAGTAGTAGATAGTATAGACTAGACACATCGATTAACATATTTCAATTCGACACAGCCTCTCGTCAGTGCTCTACCGGCAAGTGCGGGGAATATTGGTATGTTACTCTGCACAAAATGTATCAAAAATATTCAATCTCAGCAATTCTTGTAATCACACACGCGTGGCGGTATGTCGCATTGATCCGTATGTCAATAACGATACACGTGTCTTTCTCAACGACACCAACCAAAAACAACCAGTATATCTGATGGATTGTAATATCGCCAAAATGATGCGCTGAGCTATTCACAGCCAGTAGTATTTATTGCAAACGAGTCAACATGATAAAAACTATTTTGAGTTTTAAAAACTATGCTTTAAAACGAAGATGGAACTGAAGTGTTCAAATTTGGTGTAGGTGTCAATTAGGATTCACCCGGCATCTGTCCAAGTTGTGGAGCTCGCAAACTCTTAAATACTTCTCGAAAGTACTACATTCGTTTGACAGATTCATAAAAGCAACTGTATCCGAACTAAAACTGAATTTGAGGCCTATCACGGGCACATGTGTATCATATAACGCTTTACAGCATATTATTGAACAACTGGTCATTGCATGCATCCAGTAATATAACCTGCTAGAAACCGCCATACTAATACTTTGATCGACTACAATCACATCAGATGTCCAGTACAAGCACACTGAGCCCTTTTGACTGAGAATATGGTGCTCATCGCAGGAAAGTGTCGAGGGATCTACGATAGAGAAAATACAGTCCATTTACGTCGGCTCCCTCTAAACTGTCCACACAAAGCATATGGAACAAAGCAACAGCCACTATGAACTACACTAAGGAGGCGGCACATCTCATACAGCACTCCACCTCCTAACCGATGGCGTGGTTGTTCAACTGCATGTGTACGACCTACTAAAAGTCACAAGAATTTGAGCGCCAAATCATATTGCTGGTCCAGCAATCGGCCTACAGAGACCCCGCTACACTCTGTGCTATGGGGTAAGCATGCCTGGCAACCCGTAAACCCCCTTCCCACGCCATGTGTCAAACATGCCCAACGGCGGGCTCGAACGGTTTGCACAGAGTTCTTTAGGTAGACAGTTTCGAAGCTTCGAGCACAGTCTACAGTGAAATGAGTGTGTCAAACAGTGTATCGACGAGGACAAGCAATTGCGCGGTGACAATTGCCTCGAATTTTAGAGTCCAACTCAGTCTCGAC
>LUCW03002001.1:0-15000 GCA_001586965.3 Sphaeroforma sirkka | reverse complement strand
AATGAAGCCGCCGTCTTTACGTGCCCGTATCAACGAAAAATAGTTGAACAAAATAGTTCTGGACCAATGAATGTGCTGAAGTGTAACAAATTTGAAAATTTGTATTTTGAGGACAACTTTTTGAGGGCTGGGACCCTCAAGAAACTTCAGCTTTCGAAATAGTTTTAAGTTACAGGGATAGTATTATTTTATTTCAAAAATGACAAGTTATAATGTATGTATGTTACAATGTATGAACATATGGTATGGCTCTCATAGTCGCTTTAGTGGTCCAGGAAAGATTAATGGGAAGAAGTGGTCAGTAAATTACCGTTTGAAGCTTGGGCCAAGTGAGTCGACAATGGAAGATATGCGCTGAGTCAATTCGGGCCGGTGTTGACAAAACACTGTTGCTATCGAATGTTCCATATATTTCGCTTGCTGACCTATTAAGTAGAGTACCCACATCTGTGGTACCGATCGGGTCTGCGCCGTGTAGTGCCGCGGAATGGGTTAGTACAGAGTATGAAATACCGAGAAGGACCAGGTTACACGTCATAATCCGGTCGAGGAGCGAGGATGGGGGTAAGCCAATGCCGCTCCAGACCATGGATGAATTCGGTATGTGTTGGCTGGCCTGGATCGGAAGTATCATAGGCGGAACCAACAAGCGCGATGATTTGGTTTGAACATTAGCCGGGGTATGGGGAACATCTGTTGATGTGTCAGGGACGGGTGAGGGTGCTGGAGAAAATATCCAAGGTGTTCGTGGAGGGTCCAGATACCGTGGAAGTCGTGGCACTCCTGTAATTGCTGGAGGAGGTCAGGGCCAATGGGCGGCAGTTTTGGACCTACCTAGATGCGTCGAATCAGTTGTTGGATGCAGGTAAAGTGGCTGGTAGTGAACTTTTGGCTACCGGGGCAGACAGGGCAGAGACAGCCGTCGGTGCGGTAGTCGAGCAATGTGAACATGTACGTATTCGTTACAATCATAGCACAGAGCCGGATTGGTGTAGACTCTGAAGCAGCATTTGAAGCTGTCGTGTCTGGCTGTGTCTCGGTTTGAGGTTGGCGGTTTACCCATAACCAGTTGGTAGTAGTATTGGCGCCGGGCCATTGCCGCGATCTCCTTGTTGGGCCAACGTTTTGTTGAGTTCTTCCTGATGTTGCCACAGCGTTGGCATAGGGCTACATGGTCGGGTGTACGCCCGCACGTGGTTTTGTGTACAGTTTTCAGATGAGCATAGATACTGTACGGGAAGCGCCGTGATGGTTTGTCGTGGGCTCAGGCGGGTTGCGTCAGAGGGGTAAGTGGATTTGTGCTGGCTAGTGAGTCGAGTTGTACTCCCAGGCAACCTCCGAGGTAGTCCGCGCGAATGGTCGCGCGGGGAGCAGGCCGCAAAAGTGAAGTAAGTTTGTTTGATGTTTGGGAAACCGAGGGTCTTTAGTGCCCGTGATGATGGCTGCTGCTTGGATGAGTGCTGAGTTAAAGCGCTCGAACAGGGGATCTAACGCATCCTTCCATATAGGCGGAGCCCAGGCAATAATGTTCAGCCCATATGTTGCCGTGGATACGATGAATGTTCTGAACATCACCAGTCGGTTGCCGGAGTGTCGCCAGCTGAAGCCAGGAAAGCCATAAGCGCGGAAAGAGGCGATACCCAGTGATAATACTGCAACCAGGGATTCCATATGTCTGGCGAGGTTGATTCCTGGTACTCCGTGAGAGAGTGTGAACACCAGATATTTGGAGTGTTTCGGTTTGGCATGTGTGGGCGCCATCTTCAGGAGGAGGTTACGTGTGTTCCAAGGTGCGTCTGCAAGCGTCGGCGTGATAACCTCACCATTTATACGGAGGGTTGGCGCCGCGTGTCGCAAGTCGGTAGATCGTACTCGGGGTTTAATGACACCGGGTTCGAGGCCAGATTTGCGTCCCCACGCATCAATGTCATCTAAGAAGGGCTGGAGCGAAACCAATTGAGGGGCTTGGATCCGTGTGTCATCAACAAATAAATAAGAGCGGAGGAGCTTGGGCCGAAATTGTGCTAGTGTGACAGCTAAGGAATCCATGTAGATAATAAAGAGCTGGGGGCCGACGATTGAGCTTTGTAGGATGCCATTCATTCTATAGAATAGAGACGAGAGCGTGCTGCGGTATGTCACTCAGGTAGGGACCGTCCCAAACAGCGCGCGGAGGCAGTTGATCTAGTTTTCGGGCATTCCAGCGTGGCGCAGAAGTACCCATAGGCGTGGGAGAGCGACCTTGTCGTATGCCTTGGTTATGTCTAGACAGTCGTCGTTCCACTCCTCTTCTGACTGTGTCTCAGATTCCATGGCGGCAAGTGCTTGGGTATGACAGAAGTACCGTGATTTGAAGCCAGCTTGGGTAGCATGGGTAGCAGAGCCGGGGTGGCTCGTAATCAGATTAAGAAAGCATTTTTCAAATATGCGTCTGACTATTTGCGTAAGCGTGATGAGGCGGAATTCGGCGGGGGAGGTGGTATCTGCATCGGCTTTCTTTGGGTGCGCTGTCAGGAGGCTGCAGTTCAGGGCTGCAGAGAAGGTACCCGCCTTCAGTAGCTCAGTGAATGCTTCGGCAAGTAGTTTAATCAGTGGGCTATTGGCGTCGGGGCGTCCTAATGTCCGCGTTTGGTAGAGCACTCCACTGCGGCCTTCAGGAGAAAGATGTGGATTCCGTCAGGGCCAGGTCCTTTATTGGGATAGCGTAGTATTGCCTCCATTACATCGTCGCGGGGTATGGTGGAAGTGACATCTGGAGAGGGTTCGGTATCCGGTGGAACCACGTACGGGTTTGTAGAATTGAATAGGGCTTCAAAGTAGCCAGCGAGGGTAGCGCCTGTATAATCGGTACCCGGTATGCAGGGTTGGCGCGGAAACCGTCGTTGGTACGCAATATCTTTGAACATTTGAGCATTGCTTTGGGCGGTTAGACGTGGGCGGAATGAGTGGTTTGGCAGCCGCTGAACCTAGGGTCTGTTTAAGTCATAATAGAACCATCCAAAGATTTGTGGGTTAGTGGCATAGCGCCAGATGCGGTCGAGGATCCGTAGCAGCTCTTCCGCTGGTCCATATAAAGTGAGATACGACCGTAGTAAGTTCTGATGCGCCTGGATTTCGGCTTGGAATAGTCGCGCGCGGAATTTGTTGCGTAGGTGATACAGTCGATGGCGATATTAATTATATCCATGGGAGAAAAGGCGTTAGTCCGGAGGCGGCGGCATTGCTGGCAATTGTTGGGGCCGATGGATTTGATTCGTGGGAAGTATCTGGAGATCGAGTCCAAAGATGTGGTCACCACATATACCGTAGTCCGTCAGCTTATAAGTCTGGAGGGAGGCGGGGGTGGTAGGTCGATGATACGCATGTTCTGTACCAGTTGAGCCGCCAGCATAGAGGTAGTCCAAGTGCCACGTATTACGCAGAGTAGTCTCAATCGTTTTCATACGTAGTCCGTGATTTGTAGATGCGTGGCCATACTTCCGGGCTTTGAAGTTGAAATCTCCCCGCACGACATCTGGTTGGAAACCGCCAATCTCCGGGGGGATTCATGTATCGCCTGACGTCTTCTTCAGTATGTGATTTGAGTGGAAAGTAGAACACGGCCATACGAACGCCAAAGCACACAAAGAACACCGCGTACGGTGAAGAGTGTACAAGTTGAAAATTTGATGGGTGGTGCTTTGAAAAGATACCAATACCACAGTGTGAAGGGTGTAAGATATTATGCCGTGTAGTGTGATGTAGTATATGATAGCGTGTGTTCGAGCGTATATGATTAAGAAATGTGGTGTTATGCCAGGTTTCAACCACACACATAACATCAACCTGACTTAAAATCGATATAACGTTCAAACACTTATCTGCATGTGCTGCGTTGTCCATGTTGAGTCCTTGTGGGTTGAAGAGCGTCATCCTCATTGGTCCTAACATTGTTCATCATCGATCAATACTACTGGGCTCTCTTCTTTAACGATGTCAGCCATTTCTATATCATTGCCTGTCGTCGAAGAGTCCATCGTGGAAAGCTGAGGCTGCTTATTGCTATCCATCGTGTCAGATGATTGTATCGGGAAGATCGTTGGTATATGAAGTCATCTGGGTTTCGCACGCGCTGATTCTTTAGCGTTTGCCGGGATTCGCGGGTTAGGTGAGAAGAGGTTTGCATCATGCTTTGCTTGGTAAGCCTTCTGGAGACGATCCGCGGTAGATTGGAAGATGTCTGTGTTAGTGGAGTTGACAAGTGGGCTCAGTAGTGCATCCATGCTGCGGGCAAGAATTTTTGGCGCCCGTTCATGTGTGCAGCGGGCCTCCCGCTTGGTGCGGAGATCATGGATTAAAGCTGCTTTCGTAACGTCGGGATGTTGTTGGGAGCGGGGGGTCGATGTTTTCATCAAGCTGCCATTTCCACATAAGTGGTGCATGTCGTTTCACCTGGGCGACAGCGTCGCTAGGAACACAAAGGCGGATGAAACTGGTGGAGCTTCCGCGGCGATTTGGCTGAGATACCGATTTAGACAGAAGATGCCAGAGAAAGTGGTGGCGATTGAGGACTGGTTGGGCATGCCAGTATTTTTCGAATACTGATTGGGATGGGGGCTTGCCGTTAGGGAAAATTGCTCGGAAGAAGAGCCATACCGGAGTTATGTCATCCATTTCATGAAGAGTTTTGTCCGGCATCGGGCGGCCCACCACTTTCGTCAAAAGGTGTTCGGGTACTGGCGGCTGCGGTTGGGACTGAGAAGCTGGTGGGGTCGGGCGGTTTTAGGGCTCTGGTTTTGCAGGTTTGTCCACTTTGAGCGGTAGCTGGGAGGCTCACTGCTGCTATTGGGCGCCTGTGACCGCGGTCTTTTTGCAGGTGGAGCAGGCGGGCTTGTGGAGCCAAATCGGAAAGTGTCGGGTGTGTCTTTATCTATAGGTGCACGGGTTTGGGATTTAAGGTCCCGGAGTTCGGATTCAAGGTTGGTTGTTTTCGCACAGAGGTTAGTGAGCATTTGGTGTATGGTTGATTTCCATTGGTGATCAGTCAAAGGCTCCTTGGAGATGGGCCCATCATTGTTCCGGGTTGTTAGAGCCGGTCCCAAAATTTGATTGAGATTTGCCTGTAAAGTACTGGCCTGGGCAGAGAGGTTTGTGATCGATATTTGTATGTCCAATTTACATTGATCATTGGGTAAGGAGTCGTTGAGGACGAACGGCTGGCCCGTCATCTTCGCGAATGAGGGACTGTGGGACTGTGGGACTGTGGGACTGTGGGACTGTGGGACTGTGGGACTGTGACTGTGGGACTGTGGGACTGTGGGACTGTGGGACTGTGGGACTGTGGGACTGTGGGACTGTGGGACTGTGGGACTGTGGGACTGTGGGACTGTGGATCCCCAGACTCCCTACTGGATTTTTTATATATTTTTTCAATTTAAAATCCAAATTTCAAGTCAACGTTTTGGTGGGGTCTGTGGGTTTTTTGAAAGTGGCATTCAGTTCTACGCTGGTGTTCTACTGGACCGAGATTTACGTTTCGGAGACGAAAATAAAGGTCCGTCGTGAAAAATAAATATGGGGAAATGAGGCCAAAATAAAGAAGCGTTCTCGATTTACTAAATCTGGACTTCAATTTATTCTTAATACTTTTTAGCATATTTGAAACCCTAAAAATCTGTGAAGGCGCCAAAGTCGTGGTACAAAAGGGTTTAGGGTAAAACCCTAAAAACCCTAAAACCTAAAACCGTAGTGCAAGCTACAGCTGCTAAAATCGAGAAAAGTGTGTTTACGTCATTTCATGTGCCATGCCATAGATTGCTCGATGAATCTCATTTCCTGAACTTTTTGCCAAAACTCACTAGTTATTCACCTACAAACGATTACAATAACATTATTATGGTTTAATTATGCTTATATAGGTATAGCGAAGGTCTGAAAATCGTATCAAAACTTATAATTGAATATGCACACCAAATTGATGTCATTGATGGACACGCATGCACGCAAATGGTGATTTTGAGCAAGCATAATAAGCCTTTTATACCACAATGATGATTTCTGAACTAATAGTACTTGTATTCATTATATATTAGAACCCTTAGGAGGTTCAAACTGCTATTACGCGGCCTGGAAATCCTAGATTTAACATGGTCGAAAAGTGCACAATCCTGTTCATAAATCGATACATAACTGTATGAACCAGTAGAGCTATCAACTTGGCTCCTTCGCAAATTCTTTGGAAATGTTTTTAAGAAAAAGTCTAGAAAATAAAATTGGGATTGTATCCAAAACCGGATATAATGAATTAGGTTTGGTTCTCTAAAATCGAGTCCCCTTAGTCTATGGATGGGGTGTTAAAAATACAAAAAATATAAAAATATAAAAAATACTGGTACTGGTGTGCAAATAACAGCCTGCATTTTCAAATAAGAAAAGGATTTATTAAAACAAAACTAAAATCCATCTCTTGAGCAAAATATTCTGGAGTGAGCACTTTTTTTAGTATATAAATACGTATGTGGTACCAACACTATATGACACTAACAAGGCTGAACGGCCTGCCCCTGCGCCTATACATTGGGACTGTTCTGTCCCTTGTATGAGGACCGTATAATCCGGCAACAATGTCAACGCTAGGAATATCCCAGGTCCGGAGGCCCCAGGTCCAGGCCAAGGACACATGGACTCGAACCTGACACGGTCCAACTTAGACTTATAGTGAAGTACCAACTATAGTAGGGTCCTTTTGTACACTAGTAGTTTAGGTAGCAAATATCTACAATAGTTTTCCGATAGTAAACTTAAGTGTACAGTATACTATACCTAAGGTCTAACTACTGAAATTACTACATAACCAGGGGTTTTTACTGTTTTTTCTTTTTTTTCCCCACGGTTAGCTGTTCGTTTATTTTAGGTAATTATCCTTTATACCTCCTTCTAAACGAACATTCTTACAATGGTCCAGTTTCAAACTCGTCACCATTCTGGGAGAGCTCAGGCACTAGCAGTTTTTACCTGTCGGCGCAAACGACCGATATCGAAGTTCATAAAAATCTGGGATTCGTACAAGTTTGCCGCTAAAAAGTGTACAACACTAACTGCTGATGCGGCACAGATCCACCAATTCAACTATCAGTTGTAGCTAAACTTGGATCTGACACCACAGTGGAAGAAACCACACAGTATCAAAAGTCAAATAAAGAGATAAGACGAGACGAGATGAGGCCCCAACAAATTAACCAAGAAGACTCTAGCCACCACGTAAGGGAACACGCAGAACGAGTCCAACCACAGAGGGTTGGCAGGGTTGGCAGCAAGAGGACAGTCGAGGAAGTGAAGAACCCTTGTTCTTAGTCTACCAAGGAAAAAAATCGTGTACCGTGTGAGGCTCTCAGCTACGAGGATCGTATCGTGTTACAGCGTGAGACAGTCGAGAATAGGGAAAGGGACAGATAAGTGTCAAGGGTAAGGTGAAACAAAAGGGGTGAGCTAGCTAAAAATAATAAGCTGTCACATCGATGAAAGTATCAATATTGGGGTTTTTTAAACAAACAAAAACATACTGACGTCAGAACTCAGAAAAGACACTACCCCTCAACGATAGAACTCTCTATACAAAGAGATATACAACAGTACACAAAGTAACATGGTCACAGTTGGTACAGAGTAGCGACATGTGGACATTGAATATACTTAAAAAGAAGGTGCTTAGGTGAGGAATGTCTTAAAGCTTAACATCATCAAATACAAAGAACCTCATTAGCATAAAGCAAGACAAGTGCATATAGATTAACGAAACACGAAAGGCACACATCAGCAAGAAGGACTAAATCAGAAGTACAAAACTTTCATAGACATTACAGTCATGCAAATAGAGGAGTACGTGACAAAGTGCAAATAAGCACTGGTGAAGAGCACATAGATTTATGACGAACAAATAAGTCTAGAGTCATAGCCTAACAAATAGAAGGCCGAAATCTCAATCGTTCATAAGGGCACACCCCAAAACAATCAGATCAAGGGCACTAGCACTGAAATAAGATTTATATGGGGAATGAGCCAAAATATAAACAAAATAACAGAGCGAGTCTTATTGAGTAAAACATAATAGTCTAAAGTCATATTCAACGAGTCCACACAACGGAAAGGAGTTAACACACCTGATTTACATATAATTAATACACACATCTGATGGAAATCAGAAATCGCGTACAAGCGAAACAGGCACACAACCAGGACACCGTCACGCACATGTCAGACACACACAATATAGAATTGTCACACAACAGTTGTGCAACCAGAGTAAAGGACTTTAACCATTCTGATCAGGTATAATTCATGCTAAAAAGGATCAAAAGATATTGACAACAGAATTCAAGGTCACATGACTAAGAAACAAACATCAGCTATAGCTATGATATACACGCACAACAACATCATATGATCAACCAGATCAAGCAATCACATAAACAACAAAGCCGACTTCAATCAGGTACAATTCATACCCAGAAGATCACGAGAGATTGCGATCAGAATTAACGATTAACAGCAGCTATACAAATACTATAGTCTATTGATCACTGTAAACCAGGATTGTTTACCAAGCATAAAACTACGGTCAAACACCGGAGGCTTAACAAGGTTCATCCCAGCATCAACCAAGGAGAGAATCTTAACTCAAAGAGGGACACAGAAATATTACAGATGGAAATTAATCTCGGAGCCGAAGTGCCGGGAGTACGGAAACATCATTATAGAAAACCTCTGATGGGCATAAGGGCATACCTAAATATCGGAGGAGTACACTCTAAACGTATAAGGCCAAAAATTACAATGGAACCATGATCAGTTAACGACGTGGCGACACTGCCTTTGGATTGGATCATAGATTAAGTGAGAACCTTTTTCAAATTAAGAGGTGTTTTTTAATGGCTCAAGGATTACGAGTCCAATGCATATAAAAGCAGGGACTCAAATCAAATAAATCGAAAAAAACTATTCCCTTAAAACTTAAAACACTTCAAGATACTTTAATATCTGAGAACAATATAAATAGCGTGATAGTGAAACATAAATAGTGTGAGGGTGATATATAAATAGAGAGTGAAATATAAATAGTGTGAGAGTGAAATATAAATAGTGTGAGAGTGAAATATAATTGATGTGAGAGTGAAATATATATAGTGTGAGAGTGAAATATATATAGTACGAGAGTGAAACATAAATAGTGTGAGAGTGAAATATATAAAGTGTGAGAGTGAAATATATATAGTGTGAGAGTGAAACATAAAAAATGTGAGAGTGAAATATATATAGTATGAGAGTGAAACATAAATAGTGTGAGAGTGAAATATATATAGTGTGAGAGTGAAATATATATAGTGTGAGAGTGAAACATAAACAGTGTGAGAGTGAAATTTATATAGTGTGAGAGTGAAACATAAATAGTGTGAGAGTGAAACATAAATAGTGTGAGAGTGAAATATAAATAGTGTGAGTAAAACATAAATAGTGTGATAATGAAACATAAATAGTGAGAGAGTGAAATATAAATAGTGTGAGAGTAAAACATAAATAGTGTGAAAGTGGAATATAAAAAGTGTGAGAGTGAAATATAAATAGTGTGAGAATGGAATATATATAGTGTGAGAGGGAGGTATAAATATTGTGATAGTGAAATACATATATATAGTGTGAGAATGAAACAGAAATCGTTTGACAGTGAAATATAAATAGTGTGAAATTGAAATATAAAAAGTTTGAGAGTGAAATGTATATAGTGTGAGTGAAATAGAAATACTTTGAGAATGAAATATAAATAGTGTGAGAGTGAAATATTGATAATGTGATAGTGAAATATAAATAGTGTGAGTGGAATATAAATAGTGTGAGTGAAGTATGGATAGTGTGATAGTGATATATATATATATATAGTGTGAGAGTGAAATTTAAAATGTGAGAGTGAATTATATATAGTGCGAGTGGAATATAAATAGTGTGAGAGTGGAATATACATAGTGTGAGAGAGTGTAGTAAACACATCAAAATACGTTACTAAAACCTTTTGAATCACCCTGAGGCTCAGTGCGGTGTATTTATTCTTATATTTGATTGTCTACGTGCTCTACAAATAATTCACCTCGTGTGAATTAATTGTAAACCAATTCTAACTCTACACTGATAGTGGTTTAAGGGTACTTTTACTACACTCCCCTCAAGCTCAAGCGTCACCAGTGATTGAAGTGCTTCAAAAATAAATGACCTTTTAAACTATTGAAAATTAAACATATAAAACTAGTAGTGTAAATTAAACAAAACATTATAAAAGAACTTGTAAAAATCCTTCTGCTGACCTTGGAAACTGGTCTTTTGAACCATCCCGGCTGTGCTGGTATATTTTCACCTACCAAAAAGCTAGGGTATCCGCTGGTATGTTTTCACCCCCCCATAAGCTAGGGGTATCCGCTGGAGTTATACTCGCCTATAAGCTCGAGTTGTGGAATCGTCGTTCGCCTCTATACCGTGGTGAAATCTCACACGAGAGAGACAAAACTTCGATCCGGAAGTAGATGATAGACATCTAGTATTCATCAACGTAACGTTTTAAAACCCCTAAACCCTAAAAAAACCCTAAACCCTAAAACCCCTAAACCCTAAAACCCTGGATAGTGTGTCTGCGTATTTCTGAGTGACCTTGTAGAGCGTCGGCAAGATAGTGTCGTGCAAACGATCCAGCTAGTGTGCCCAAGCCTCATTGGTGACACGACGGCGACCGAAGTAAGCACTGAATGGTGCTGTCTTCTGTCGCCGAGATATTCGGAGGTTCTGGCACAGCATAATAAGTGGTAGCCGGACATCCCATGCCGTAGGTAAAGATTCACATAGTTTGCAAACTCCTTCGTGTATGTCTCTGTGTCTTCTCTCGCTGCTCCCAAAACCTGAGGACGATATGGTGGCGACTTCGCATGCATCACTCCAACTTCTTGAGTTATTAGTTTAACAATCTTGTTCGAAAACTCGCCTCCCTCGTCTGATTGGATTTTCCTGGGAAAGCTATGTTCCCCAAACACCTCCATAAGTTTCGATGTCACCACTTCTGCTGACTTTGTGGCCGTTGCTCTTAATATCGAGTACCCCGTTGCTATATCCAAGACGTGCAATATATATCGATTTCCTGCTGCTGAAACTAGTGACATTGGAATCATGTCGACTTGAACATGATCCCACGGATACTTTGCCGTTATATGAATCATCGGGTAAAATCCTTTCGTAACACCTCTGTCCTAGACATGTGTGGCAGTTTCTCCTAACTGTTTGTGTACGTTTCAGAGCGTTAGGCCACAAATGTTCATTTTGCTGTAGTTATGCAACTGTATCCTCTGCTCTATGATGCCCAATCTCATGCTAACACAAGGTGAGCTGTGTACGATGGCTTATCTCTTCCTCATCTGAAGAATCCGTCTTGGCTACTCCTCCGAGGTAGCGATCGATACTAGCCGAGACGTATCTAATGGGTGACTTTCGATACTGAGGACAGTTCTGCATATCCCAATCGTGCTGAAAACGTCGCTGGAAGGCTGTAACCATTGCCTGGGCTCTGTGTGACCCCATGGTGTCTTTGCCACTGCATACTTTTCGTATTTGAGGAAGGAGTGGGCTGTCCTTGGAACTAACACTCTCCGAACTGAAGTGTGTGAGATCGTATACCAAGGCCAATAATTTCTTCATGGTGTTGTTTTTAATTGCGCTGTGCTGCGTTGAGGGTCTTGCTGAAGAACATTAGGTATTGCTTCTTCCTTCTATGGTCTGGAACAATGCACCTCCAATACCGTAGTCGTTTGCATCCGTTTCTGAGTTGTAAAGGTACTTCGTCGACGGAAATTTCAACACTACTGCCTCAACTATGGCTTGCTTCATGGCATCCCAAGCTTGCTGGTGTCTCTGTTCCCACCTGTCTCCAATGATTTTCTTAGTTCTGAGTCTTACGAATTCCTGAGTTGGGCAACTACCTCTGCAAAGTTTGGTAGGTGCTCGTGAAGAAAGTTATTAATCCCAAGGCCGATGCAATGTCTTTGTACTTCTTTAGGGTTGGCCAGTCAATGAGCTTGGCCTGATTTTCATGGCAAATATCAATTCCGGCCTTCGATACTCGCTTCCCTAGGATCATGACTTCTTTTGACTGCAAAATGACATTTTGAAGGGTTTAGCTTGAAACTGTGGTACGTCAGCCGCCGAATAACCTCTTTCACTACTCGTTTGTGTTCCTCGTAGTCATCTGTTGCTATTACGATGTCGTCTAGATAGTGGTATGCCGGAAGTCCTTGCAATATCACACTCAGTGTACGCTGAAACTGCTGCGTCAGTGTGTGTAGTCCAAAGGGCGCTGATGTAAAAGAATACTCGCTCTTGCCATGTGTGAAACTGAATAGATACTGAGAATCAGGGTGAATTGGGAGTCAATGGTACGCTGCGATTAGATCTGTAGAAATACAGCCTCCGAGTCTAAAATATCAAGATCAATGGAGATAATACATTGGCTTTTATTTGTATTTTAAATAATTTAATACAAGCTCCTTTTCCAATATTTCCAAAGTGTCCTAAATTCACTTTGATGGCTCCAATAGCCTGAGTATTTGGTATGACTCATCTACTTGGACCTATTTGAGACATTAGTAGATGTAGGATATTATAAACTAAATTTTATAATCTCCGAACTACTACTTATAGATTTTGGTCCTCCCGCCAATTTCCAAAATCCAATAAGTCTTTTTCTTTTTTTTAACTTTTCTTCAGATGTAACTTTATTTATATCAGCTAATGTATTAACGTGACTTCCGTTATTATGTCTATCTACAAATTAGGCATGTGGTCATGAACACTTAGTACTTCTAGTGAAAATTATTCAATAAAGAACAGCCAGAGGTACGCCCTGTGTGATCGAGGATATTTAGGCTCTTAACAAGAGGCAGTCCCGATCATTCTTACACAAGCTACCACTGCTAAATCCTAACTGACTAAATTGTATTTTAGTTTAATATAGTTTGAAACCTAGTAATTTCCATCGAAGTTTACATATTTTTCAGTTAAATAGTAGTTACAGTAGTGTACTGCTTCTAGACTGTCTGACATCGATTTACTATCCAGCAAATACTATGGCTAAGGGTACTTCTAAAGGCAAGGGAGCCGCTAGCTCTAAGCCTGCTAAGCCTGCCGAGGTTCCTGAGATCCCTGTGGAAACACCTAGCCTGTCTGGAGTTGAGCCTGCCGAGGATACTGTTGGGGAAGCAAATTCTGAGGTTGGTACAGAGGATTATTCTGAGGATGACTCGTCGGATCCTAAAGCCTTGGAAGAAGAGGTATCTACTACCGCGGAAAGGCTCGCCAGCGTCCGTGTATCACCTAGGAGTGAAGCTCAGGACCCCAGCTTGCCCCCCTGACCACGTGCCGTCAAATATTGGGGATAAACGTCGAAAGGCTGAAAAATTCGTGGATACGAATGTCGGGGGCATTATAACCCACATCTAAAGGACACTCCAGCACAAATCCGGCGTGAAAAGGAAGTATTGGACCTGTCCGAAAATTTCGGTTTCGCCATCGATGGAGAAGCCATTCCATTCAGCTCAAATCTTGGGGGGCCGAAGCTGAGGACGCCATAACTCGACAACGAGTGGTTGGATCCTCTCAATCTCGACGCCACTGAACCGCACTGAAGCGCTCTTGAAGGAGCTAGCGGCAGCAGCAGTTGTGGACCCCTCTATCGTGTCCCACTTGGCTGATATTCTTCCTATACCGAAGAAGAAGAAAAATTCGGGCCCAGTTTCGAACCTGAGACCTACTGGTTTTACTACAGCCAGTATGTTTACTACTAATAAGCCAGTTACCACTGGCGAGAGAAAATATTTCAAAATTTAATCTCTATAGCTCTGATGCTACCATTGACCATCCTCTCTTGACAAACCTAACCATGTCAAAGGATATGATCGTATGGAACTCGATGAAGCTTACCATCCTCGTAATATCGACCTCATTTGCCAACCAACCCTGGTAATCACGATTTTGGCAATCGCTACACCAGTACCTCGTTAGAGAGTTCCTGCTCTAATCCTGAGGATGAGGAAGTGAGAACCAGACACACTCGTCTCTCAGGCTATTACGCTCTGGGTATGCAAGTCCTTTGGGGACCGTCTATTGAATGACTCTGACCTGACGATAGGAAAGCGGATAACATTCCATATCTAATCGATAACAAGAGAAAGCGAAATAGACACCATCTGGCACTAGCAGCCCGTAGCACTGAGCATGAGCCTCGTGAACGCTTAGAACCAAGCTTTATAAAGCAGCTAGGTAACGCACAGGTTGAGGTCGATTTCACTACTAATGAGAGAGTACAGTGGAGACACACTGAAGGCCTTCGACCAACTTCCTGGAGTCTGCCAACCTTAAGATAAGCAGATGATGAATGCCTTTATTCATTTCCCTGTGAGCTCAGGTGAATGGCGAACTTATCTTGAAGGCCCATGAGCCCAACTGGAAAGTCCTACCCTGGCACCAATTGCGTGATAATATACTTAACACCTTTTTTTTGAAGATGCACGTGACCGTGAACTTCTAGAGTCTCGCAAGTTCTTTGCAAACGGATACCACTATTCGAGGTGCTCTAGCTCATATGACACATATGGAATACTCGGATGGGTGGTCACCCATACTGGCGAATATTTATTAATTTGTCAGATGATGGAGACCTGGGAGCTAACCTCTTTTAAGAAAGTCAATGATGACATCATCGCCTATGGTGATTTGCGATCTATGCCTTGGTCTGTCTTTGAGAAGATAGTTCACAGCATACCAACTCCCTAGACCAGAGCACTTAGCACCACGAGCTACACCCAGCACACTAAGCTGCAACGCAGTAGAGATTTCAACACTGCGCGTAGTACTGAGAAACCTCGCACTACTACTGGGAGGGGGTACTGGCTCTACTTCACCGAACCGAAAGGTGAAAGAAGGTTTGAGCGCCTTGCA
>LUCW03002000.1:0-49987 GCA_001586965.3 Sphaeroforma sirkka | reverse complement strand
ATTTCAAAAATGACAAGTTATAATGTATGTATGTTACAATGTATGAACATATGGTATGGCTCTCATAGTCGCTTTAGTGGTCCAGGAAAGATTAATGGGAAGAAGTGGTCAGTAAATTACCGTTTGAAGCTTGGGCCAAGTGAGTCGACAATGGAAGATATGCGCTGAGTCAATTCGGGCCGGTGTTGACAAAACACTGTTGCTATCGAATGTTCCATATATTTCGCTTGCTGACCTATTAAGTAGAGTACCCACCTGGTACCGATCAGGTCTGCGCCGTGTAGTGCCGCGGAATGGGTTAGTACAGAGTATGAAATACCGAGAAGGACCAGGTTACACGTCATAATCCGGTCGAGGAGCGAGGATGGGGGTAAGCCAATGCCGCTCCAGACCATGGATGAATTCGGTATGTGTTGGCTGGCCTGGATCGAAGTATCATAGGCGGAACCAACAAGCGCGATGATTTGGTTTGAACATTAGCCGGGGTATGGGGAACATCTGTTGATGTGTCAGGGACGGGTGAGGGTGCTGGAGAAAATATCCAAGGTGTTCGTGGAGGTCCAGATACCGTGGAAGTCGTGGCACTCCTGTAATTGCTGGAGGAGGTCAGGGCCAATGGGCGGCAGTTTTAGACCCTACCTAGATACATCGAAATCAGTTGTTGGATGCAGGTAAAGTGGCTGGTAGTGGTGCTTTTGGCTACCGGGCAGAACCAAGGGCAGAACAGCCGTCGTTGCGGTAGATCGAGCAATGTGAACATGTACGTATTCGTTACAATCATAGCACAGAGCCGGATTGGTGTAGACTCTGTAACATTTGAAGCTGTATCGTGTCTGGCCTGTGTCTCAGTTTGAGTTGGCGGTTTACCCGCAACCAGTTGGTAGTAGTATTGGCACCGGGCCATTGCCGCGATCTCCTTGTTGGGCCAACGTTTTGTTGATTCTTCCTGATGTTGCCACAGCGTTGGCGCCAGGGCTACATGGTCGGGTGGCCGCCCGCACGTGGTTTGTGTACAGTTTTCAGATGAGCATAGATACTGTACAGGAAGCGCCGTGATGGTTTGTCTTAAGGCTCAGGCGGGTTGGTTGCGTCAGAGGGGTAGGAGTAGTTGTGCCGGGCCATTGAGTCGAGCTGTACTCCCAGGCAACCTCGAGGTGATCCGCGCGAACGGTCATACGCGCAGGAAGGAGACCGCGAAAGTGGAAATGGGCGGTTTGATCGCCTGGGGAAACCGAGGGTGACAGAAGTGCCCGTGATTTGATTTACTGCTACTTGGATGAGTGCTGAGTTAAAGGCCTCAAACAGGGGTCCAACGCATCCTTCCATACAGGTGAGCCCACCCAGGTACAATGTATTCGGCCCATATGTTGCCGTGGAAATAGGATGAATGTTCAGGCGCTAGATCAGTCGATTGCAGGGGTGTCGCCAGCCGAAGCTTCACGAAAGCCATAAGCGCGGAAAGAGGCGATATCCAGTGACAATGCCGCAACTCTTCTGACTGTGTCTCAGATTCCATGGCGGCAAGTGCTTGGGTATGACAGAAGTACCGTGATTTGAAAACAGCTTGGCTAGCATGGGTAGCAGAGCCGGGGTGGTCTCGTAATCAGATTAAGAAAGCATTTTTCAAATATGCGTCTGACTATTTGCGTAAGCGTGATGAGGCGGAATTCGGCGGGAGGTGGTATCTGCATCGGCTTTCTTTGGGTGCGCTGTCAGGAGGCTGCAGTTCAGGGCTGCAGAGAAGGTACCCGCCTTCAGTAGCTCAGTGAATGCTTCGGCAAGTAGTTTAATCAGTGGGCTATTGGCGTCGGGGCGTCCTAATGTCCGCGTTTGGTAGAGCACTCCACTGCGGCCTTCAGGAGAAAGATGTGGATTCCGTCAGGGCCAGGTCCTTTATTGGGATAGCGTAAAGTATTGCCTCCATTACATCGTCGCGGAGTATATGGTGGAAGTGACATCTGGAGAGGGTTCGGTATCCGGTGGAACCACGTACGGGTTTGTGTAGAATTGAATAGGGCTTCAAAGTAGCCAGCGAGGGTAGCGCCTGTATAATCGGTACCCGGTATGCAGGGTTGGCGCGGAAACCGTCGTTGGTACGCAATATCTTTGAACATTTGAGCATTGCTTTGGGCGGTTAGACGTGGGCGGAATGAGTGGTTTGGCAGCCGCTGAACCTAGGGTCTGTTTAAGTCATAATAGAACCATCCAAAGATTTGTGGGTTAGTGGCATAGCGCCAGATGCGGTCGAGGATCCGTAGCAGCTCTTCCGCTGGTCCATATAAAGTGAATACGACCGTAGTAAGTTCTGATGCGCCTGGATTTCGGCTTGGAATAGTCGCGCGCGGAATTTGTTGCGTAGGTGATACAGTCGATGGCGATATTAATTATATCCATGGGAGAAAAGGCGTTAGTCCGGAGGCGGCGGCATTGCTGGCAATTGTTGGGGCCGATGGATTTGATTCGTGGGAAGTATCTGGAGATCGAGTCCAAAGATGTGGTCACCACATATACCGTAGTCCGTCAGCTTATAAGTCTGGAGGAGGCGGGGGTGGTAGGTCGATGATACGCATGTTCTGTACCAGTTGAGCCGCCAGCATAGAGGTAGTCCAAGTGCCACGTATTACGCAGAGTAGTCTCAATCGTTTTCATACGTAGTCCGTGATTTGTAGATGCGTGGCCATACTTCCGGGCTTTGAAGTTGAAATCTCCCGCACGACATCTGGTTGGAAACCGCCAATCTCCGGGGGGGATTCATGTATCGCCTGACGTCTTCTTCAGTATGTGATTTGAGTGGAAAGTAGAACACGGCCATACGAACGCCAAAGCACACAAAGAACACCGCGTACGGTGAAGAGTGTACAAGTTGAAAATTTGATGGGTGGTGCTTTGAAAAGATACCAATACCACAGTGTGAAGGGTGTAAGATATTATGCCGTGTAGTGTGATGTAGTATATGATAGCGTGTGTTCGAGCGTATATGATTAAGAAATGTGGTGTTATGCCAGGTTTCAACCACACACATAACATCAACCTGACTTAAAATCGATATAACGTTCAAACACTTATCTGCATGTGCTGCGTTGTCCATGTTGAGTCCTTGTGGGTTGAAGAGCGTCATCCTCATTGGTCCCTAACATTGTTCATCATCGATCAATACTACTGGGCTCTCTTCTTTAACGATGTCAGCCATTTCTATATCATTGCCTGTCGTCGAAGAGTCCATCGTGAAAAGCTGAGGCTGCTTATTGCTATCCATCGTGTCAGATGATTGTATCGGGAAGATCGTTGGTATATGAAGTCATCTGGGTTTCGCACGCGCTGATTCTTTAGCGTTTGCCGGGATTCGCGGGTTAGGTGAGAAGAGGTTTGCATCATGCTTTGCTTGGTAAGCCTTCTGGAGACGATCCGCGGTAGATTGAAGATGTCTGTGTTAGTGGAGTTGACAAGTGGGCTCAGTAGTGCATCCATGCTGCGGGCAAGAATTTTTTTGGCGCCCGTTCATGTGTGCAGCGGGCCTCCCGCTTGGTGCGGAGATCATGGATTAAAGCTGCTTTCGTAACGTCGGGATGTTGTTGGGAGCGGGGGTCGATGTTTTCATCAAGCTGCCATTTCCACATAAGTGGTGCATGTCGTTTCACCTGGGCGACAGCGTCGCTAGGAACACAAAGGCGGATGAAACTGGTGGAGCTTCCGCGGCGATTTGGCTGAGATACCGATTTAGACAGAAGATGCCAGAGAAAGTGGTGGCGATTGAGGACTGGTTGGGCATGCCAGTATTTTTCGAATACTGATTGGGATGGGGCTTGCCGTTAGGAAAAATTGCTCGGAAGAAGAGCCATACCGGAGTTATGTCATCCATTTCATGAAGAGTTTTGTCCGGCATCGGGCGGCCCACCACTTTCGTCAAAAGGTGTTCGGGTACTGGCGGCTGCGGTTGGGACTGAGAAGCTGGTGGGGTCGGGCGGTTTTTAGGGCTCGGTTTTGCAGGTTTGTCCACTTTTGAGCGGTAGCTGGGAGGCTCACTGCTGCTATTGGGCGCCTGTGACCGCGGTCTTTTTGCAGGTGGAGCAGGCGGGCTTGTGGAGCCAAATCGGAAAGTGTCGGGTGTGTCTTTATCTATAGGTGCACGGGTTTGGGATTTAAGGTCCCGGAGTTCGGATTCAAGGTTGGTTGTTTTCGCACAGAGGTTAGTGAGCATTTGGTGTATGGTTGATTTCCATTGGTGATCAGTCAAAGGCTCCTTGGAGATGGGCCCATCATTGTTCCGGGTTGTTAGAGCCGGTCCCAAAATTTGATTGAGATTTGCCTGTAAAGTACTGGCCTGGGCAGAGAGGTTTGTGATCGATATTTGTATGTCCAATTTACATTGATCATTGGGTAAGGAGTCGTTGAGGACGAACGGCTGGCCCGTCATCTTTCGCGAATGAGGGACTGTGGGACTGTGGGACTGTGGGACTGTGGGACTGTGGGACTGTGGGACTGTGACTGTGGGACTGTGGGACTGTGGGACTGTGGGACTGTGGGACTGTGGGACTGTGGGACTGTGGGTGGGACTGTGGGACTGTGGGACTGTGGGACTGTGGATCCCCAGACTCCCTACTGGATTTTTATATATTTTTTTCAATTTAAAATCCAAATTTCAAGTCAACGTTTTGGTGGGGTCTGTGGGTTTTTTTTTGAAAGTGGCATTCAGTTCTACGCTGGTGTTCTACTGGACCGAGATTTACGTTTCGAGACGAAAATAAAGGTCCGTCGTGAAAAAAAAATAATATGGGGAAATGAGGCCAAAATAAAGAAGCGTTCTCGATTTACTAAATCTGACTTCAATTTATTCTTAATACTTTTTTAGCATATTTGAAACCCTAAAATCTGTGAAGGCGCCAAAGTCGTGGTACAAAAGGGTTTAGGGGTAAAACCCTAAAAAACCCTAAAACCTAAAACCGTAGTGCAAGCTACAGCTGCTAAAATCGAGAAAAGTGTGTTTACGTCATTTCATGTGCCATGCCATAGATTGCTCGATGAATCTCATTTCCTGAACTTTTTGCCAAAACTCACTAGTTATTCACCTACAAACGATTACAATAACATTATTATGGTTTAATTATGCTTATATAGGTATAGCGAAGGTCTGAAAATCGTATCAAAACTTATAATTGAATATGCACACCAAATTGATGTCATTGATGGACACGCATGCACGCAAATGGTGATTTTGAGCAAGCATAATAAGCCTTTTATACCACAATGATGATTTCTGAACTAATAGTACTTGTATTCATTATATATTAGAACCCTTAGGAGGTTCAAACTGCTATTACGCGGCCTGGAAATCCTAGATTTAACATGGTCGAAAAGTGCACAATCCTGTTCATAAATCGATACATAACTGTATGAACCAGTAGAGCTATCAACTTGGCTCCTTCGCAAATTCTTTGGAAATGTTTTTTTTAGAAAAAAGTCTAGAAAATAAAATTGGGATTGTATCCAAAACCGGATATAATGAATTAGGTTTGGTTCTCTAAAATCGAGTCCCCTTAGTCTATGGATGGGGTGTTAAAAATACAAAAATATAAAAATATAAAAATACTGGTACTGGTGTGCAAATAACAGCCTGCATTTTCAAATAAGAAAAGGATTTATTAAAACAAAAACTAAAATCCATCTCTTGAGCAAAATATTCTGGAGTGAGCACTTTTAGTATATAAATACGTATGTGGTACCAACACTATATGACACTAACAAGGCTGAACGGCCTGCCCCTGCGCCTATACATTGGGACTGTTCTGTCCCTTGTATGAGGACCGTATAATCCGGCAACAATGTCAACGCTAGGAAATATCCCAGGTCCGGAGGCCCCAGGTCCAGGCCAAGGACACATGGACTCGAACCTGACACGGTCCAACTTAGACTTATAGTGAAGTACCAACTATAGTAGGGTCCTTTTGTACACTAGTAGTTTAGGTAGCAAATATCTACAATAGTTTTCCGATAGTAAACTTAAGTGTACAGTATACTATACCTAAGGTCTAACTACTGAAATTACTACATAACCAGGGGTTTTTTACTGTTTTTTCTTTTTTTTCCCCACGGTTAGCTGTTCGTTTATTTTAGGTAATTATCCTTTATACCTCCTTCTAAACGAACATTCTTACAATGGTCCAGTTTCAAACTCGTCACCATTCTGGGAGAGCTCAGGCACTAGCAGTTTTTACCTGTCGGCGCAAACGACCGATATCGAAGTTCATAAAAATCTGGGATTCGTACAAGTTTGCCGCTAAAAAGTGTACAACACTAACTGCTGATGCGGCACAGATCCACCAATTCAACTATCAGTTGTAGCTAAACTTGGATCTGACACCACAGTGGAAGAAACCACACAGTATCAAAAGTCAAATAAAGAGATAAGACGAGACGAGATGAGGCCCCAACAAATTAACCAAGAAGACTCTAGCCACCACGTAAGGGAACACGCAGAACGAGTCCAACCACAGAGGGTTGGCAGGGTTGGCAGCAAGAGGACAGTCGAGGAAGTGAAGAACCCTTGTTCTTAGTCTACCAAGGAAAAAAATCGTGTACCGTGTGAGGCTCTCAGCTACGAGGATCGTATCGTGTTACAGCGTGAGACAGTCGAGAATAGGGAAAGGGACAGATAAGTGTCAAGGGTAAGGTGAAACAAAAGGGGTGAGCTAGCTAAAAATAATAAGCTGTCACATCGATGAAAGTATCAATATTGGGGTTTTTTAAACAAACAAAAACATACTGACGTCAGAACTCAGAAAAGACACTACCCCTCAACGATAGAACTCTCTATACAAAGAGATATACAACAGTACACAAAGTAACATGGTCACAGTTGGTACAGAGTAGCGACATGTGGACATTGAATATACTTAAAAAGAAGGTGCTTAGGTGAGGAATGTCTTAAAGCTTAACATCATCAAATACAAAGAACCTCATTAGCATAAAGCAAGACAAGTGCATATAGATTAACGAAACACGAAAGGCACACATCAGCAAGAAGGACTAAATCAGAAGTACAAAACTTTCATAGACATTACAGTCATGCAAATAGAGGAGTACGTGACAAAGTGCAAATAAGCACTGGTGAAGAGCACATAGATTTATGACGAACAAATAAGTCTAGAGTCATAGCCTAACAAATAGAAGGCCGAAATCTCAATCGTTCATAAGGGCACACCCCAAACAATCAGATCAAGGGCACTAGCACTGAAATAAGATTTATATGGGGAATGAGCCAAAATATAAACAAAATAACAGAGCGAGTCTTATTGAGTAAAACATAATAGTCTAAAGTCATATTCAACGAGTCCACACAACGGAAAGGAGTTAACACACCTGATTTACATATAATTAATACACACATCTGATGGAAATCAGAAATCGCGTACAAGCGAAACAGGCACACAACCAGGACACCGTCACGCACATGTCAGACACACACAATATAGAATTGTCACACAACAGTTGTGCAACCAGAGTAAAGGACTTTAACCATTCTGATCAGGTATAATTCATGCTAAAAAGGATCAAAAGATATTGACAACAGAATTCAAGGTCACATGACTAAGAAACAAACATCAGCTATAGCTATGATATACACGCACAACAACATCATATGATCAACCAGATCAAGCAATCACATAAACAACAAAGCCGACTTCAATCAGGTACAATTCATACCCAGAAGATCACGAGAGATTGCGATCAGAATTAACGATTAACAGCAGCTATACAAATACTATAGTCTATTGATCACTGTAAACCAGGATTGTTTACCAAGCATAAAACTACGGTCAAACACCGGAGGCTTAACAAGGTTCATCCCAGCATCAACCAAGGAGAGAATCTTAACTCAAAGAGGGACACAGAAATATTACAGATGGAAATTAATCTCGGAGCCGAAGTGCCGGGAGTACGGAAACATCATTATAGAAAACCTCTGATGGGCATAAGGGCATACCTAAATATCGGAGGAGTACACTCTAAACGTATAAGGCCAAAAATTACAATGGAACCATGATCAGTTAACGACGTGGCGACACTGCCTTTGGATTGGATCATAGATTAAGTGAGAACCTTTTTCAAATTAAGAGGTGTTTTTTAATGGCTCAAGGATTACGAGTCCAATGCATATAAAAGCAGGGACTCAAATCAAATAAATCGAAAAAAACTATTCCCTTAAAACTTAAAACACTTCAAGATACTTTAATATCTGAGAACAATATAAATAGCGTGATAGTGAAACATAAATAGTGTGAGGGTGATATATAAATAGAGAGTGAAATATAAATAGTGTGAGAGTGAAATATAAATAGTGTGAGAGTGAAATATAATTGATGTGAGAGTGAAATATATATAGTGTGAGAGTGAAATATATATAGTACGAGAGTGAAACATAAATAGTGTGAGAGTGAAATATATAAAGTGTGAGAGTGAAATATATATAGTGTGAGAGTGAAACATAAAAAATGTGAGAGTGAAATATATATAGTATGAGAGTGAAACATAAATAGTGTGAGAGTGAAATATATATAGTGTGAGAGTGAAATATATATAGTGTGAGAGTGAAACATAAACAGTGTGAGAGTGAAATTTATATAGTGTGAGAGTGAAACATAAATAGTGTGAGAGTGAAACATAAATAGTGTGAGAGTGAAATATAAATAGTGTGAGTAAAACATAAATAGTGTGATAATGAAACATAAATAGTGAGAGAGTGAAATATAAATAGTGTGAGAGTAAAACATAAATAGTGTGAAAGTGGAATATAAAAAGTGTGAGAGTGAAATATAAATAGTGTGAGAATGGAATATATATAGTGTGAGAGGGAGGTATAAATATTGTGATAGTGAAATACATATATATAGTGTGAGAATGAAACAGAAATCGTTTGACAGTGAAATATAAATAGTGTGAAATTGAAATATAAAAAGTTTGAGAGTGAAA
Source organism: Sphaeroforma sirkka (assembly GCA_001586965.3). Lineage (NCBI taxonomy): Eukaryota > Ichthyosporea > Ichthyophonida > Sphaeroforma > Sphaeroforma sirkka. The sequence goes on along the minus strand of LUCW03002000.1, from coordinate 41,020 downwards.
TGTATATAGTGTGAGTGAAATAGAAATACTTTGAGAATGAAATATAAATAGTGTGAGAGTGAAATATTGATAATGTGATAGTGAAATATAAATAGTGTGAGTGGAATATAAATAGTGTGAGTGAAGTATGGATAGTGTGATAGTGATATATATATATATATAGTGTGAGAGTGAAATTTAAAATGTGAGAGTGAATTATATATAGTGCGAGTGGAATATAAATAGTGTGAGAGTGGAATATACATAGTGTGAGAGAGTGTAGTAAACACATCAAAATACGTTACTAAAACCTTTTGAATCACCCTGAGGCTCAGTGCGGTGTATTTATTCTTATATTTGATTGTCTACGTGCTCTACAAATAATTCACCTCGTGTGAATTAATTGTAAACCAATTCTAACTCTACACTGATAGTGGTTTAAGGGTACTTTTACTACACTCCCCTCAAGCTCAAGCGTCACCAGTGATTGAAGTGCTTCAAAAATAAATGACCTTTTAAACTATTGAAAATTAAACATATAAAACTAGTAGTGTAAATTAAACAAAACATTATAAAAGAACTTGTAAAAATCCTTCTGCTGACCTTGGAAACTGGTCTTTTGAACCATCCCGGCTGTGCTGGTATATTTTCACCTACCAAAAAGCTAGGGTATCCGCTGGTATGTTTTCACCCCCCCATAAGCTAGGGTATCCGCTGGAGTTATACTCGCCTATAAGCTCGAGTTGTGGAATCGTCGTTCGCCTCTATACCGTGGTGAAATCTCACGAGGAGAGACAAAACTTCGATCCGGAAGTAGATGATAGACATCTAGTATTCATCAACGTAACGTTTTAAAACCCTAAACCCTAAAAACCCTAAACCCTAAAACCCTAAACCCTAAAACCCTGGATAGTGTGTCTGCGTATTTCTGAGTGACCTTGTAGAGCGTCGGCAAGATAGTGTCGTGCAAACGATCCAGCTAGTGTGCCCAAGCCTCATTGGTGACACGACGGCGACCGAAGTAAGCACTGAATGGTGCTGTCTTCTGTCGCCGAGATATTCGGAGGTTCTGGCACAGCATAATAAGTGGTAGCCGGACATCCCATGCCGTAGGTAAAGATTCACATAGTTTGCAAACTCCTTCGTGTATGTCTCTGTGTCTTCTCTCCGCTGCTCCCAAAACCTGAGGACGATATGGTGGCGACTTCGCATGCATCACTCCAACTTCTTGAGTTATTAGTTTAACAATCTTGTTCGAAAACTCGCCTCCCTCGTCTGATTGGATTTTCCTGGGAAAGCTATGTTCCCCAAACACCTCCATAAGTTTCGATGTCACCACTTCTGCTGACTTTGTGGCCGTTGCTCTTAATATCGAGTACCCCGTTGCTATATCCAAGACGTGCAATATATATCGATTTCCTGCTGCTGAAACTAGTGACATTGGAATCATGTCGACTTGAACATGATCCCACGGATACTTTGCCGTTATATGAATCATCGGGTAAAATCCCTTTCGTAACACCCTCTGTCCTAGACATGTGTGGCAGTTTCTCCTAACTGTTTGTGTACGTTTCAGAGCGTTAGGCCACAAATGTTCATTTTGCTGTAGTTATGCAACTGTATCCTCTGCTCTATGATGCCCAATCTCATGCTAACACAAGGTGAGCTGTGTACGATGGCTTATCTCTTCCTCATCTGAAGAATCCGTCTTGGCTACTTCCGAGGTAGCGATCGATACTAGCCGAGACGTATCTAATGGGGTGACTTTCGATACTGAGGACAGTTCTGCATATCCCAATCGTGCTGAAAACGTCGCTGGAAGGCTGTAACCATTGCCTGGGCTCTGTGTGACCCCATGGTGTCTTGCCACTCGCATACTTTTCGTATTTGAGGAAGGAGTGGGCTGTCCTTGGAACTAACACTGAAGTGTGTGAGATCGTATACCAAGGCCAATAATTTCTTCATGGGTGTTGCGTAATTGCGCTGTGCTGCGTTGAGGGTCTTGCTGAAGAACATTAGGTATTGCTTCTTCCCTTCTATGGTCTGGAACAATGCACCTCCAATACCGTAGTCGTTTGCATCCGTTTCGAGTTGTAAAGGTACTTCGTCGACGGGAAATTTCAACACTACTGCCTCAACTATGGCTTGCTTCATGGCATCCCAAGCTTGCTGGTGTCTCTGTTCCCACCTGTCTCCAATGATTTTCTTAGTTCTGAGTCTTACGAATTCCCGGAGTTGGGCAACTACCTCTGCAAAGTTTGGTAGGTGCTCGTGAAGAAAGTTGGCTAATCCCAAGGCCGATGCAATGTCTTTGTACTTCTTTAGGGTTGGCCAGTCAATGAGCTTGGCCTGATTTTCATGGCAAATATCAATTCCGGCCTTCGATACTCGCTTCCCTAGGATCATGACTTCTTTGACTGCAAAATGACATTTTGAAGGGTTTAGCTTGAAACTGTGGTACGTCAGCCGCCGAATAACCTCTTTCACTACTCGTTTGTGTTCCTCGTAGTCATCTGTTGCTATTACGATGTCGTCTAGATAGTGGTATGCCGGAAGTCCTTGCAATATCACACTCAGTGTACGCTGAAACTGCTGCGTCAGTGTGTGTAGTCCAAAGGGCGCTGATGTAAAAGAATACTCGCTCTTGCCATGTGTGAAACTGAATAGATACTGAGAATCAGGGTGAATTGGGAGTCAATGGTACGCTGCGATTAGATCTGTAGAAATACAGCCTCCGAGTCTAAAATATCAAGATCAATGGAGATAATACATTGGCTTTTATTTGTATTTTAAATAATTTAATACAAGCTCCTTTTCCAATATTTCCAAAGTGTCCTAAATTCACTTTGATGGCTCCAATAGCCTGAGTATTTGGTATGACTCATCTACTTGGACCTATTTGAGACATTAGTAGATGTAGGATATTATAAACTAAATTTTATAATCTCCGAACTACTACTTATAGATTTTGGTCCTCCCGCCAATTTCCAAAATCCAATAAGTCTTTTTCTTTTTTTTAACTTTTCTTCAGATGTAACTTTATTTATATCAGCTAATGTATTAACGTGACTTCCGTTATTATGTCTATCTACAAATTAGGCATGTGGTCATAAACACTTAGTACTTCTAGTGAAAATTATTCAATAAAGAACAGCTAGAGGTACGCCCTGTGTGATCGAGGATATTTAGGCTCTTAACAAGAGGCAGTCCCGATCATTCTTACACAAGCTACCACTGCTAAATCCTAACTGACTAAATTGTATTTTAGTTTAATATAGTTTGAAACCTAGTAATTTCCATCGAAGTTTACATATTTTTCAGTTAAATAGTAGTTACAGTAGTGTACTGCTTCTAGACTGTCTGACATCGATTTACTATCCAGCAAATACTATGGCTAAGGGTACTTCTAAAGGCAAGGGAGCCGCTAGCTCTAAGCCTGCTAAGCCTGCCGAGGTTCCTGAGATCCCTGTGGAAACACCTAGCCTGTCTGGAGTTGAGCCTGCCGAGGATACTGTTGGGGAAGCAAATTCTGAGGTTGGTACAGAGGATTATTCTGAGGATGACTCGTCGGATCCTAAAGCCTTGGAAGAAGAGGTATCTACTACCGCGGAAAGGCTCGCCAGCGTCCGTGTATCACCTAGGAGTGAAGCTCAGGACCCCAGCTTGCCCCCTGACCACGTGCCGTCAAATATTGGGGATAAACGTCGAAAGGCTGAAAAATTCGTGGATACGAATGTCGGGGGCATTATAACCCCACATCTAAAGGACACTCCAGCACAAATCCGGCGTGAAAAGGAAGTATTGGACCTGTCCGAAAATTTCGGTTTCGCCATCGATGGAGAAGCCATTCCATTCAGCTCAAATCTTGGGGCCGAAGCTGAGGACGCCATAACTCGACAACGAGTGGTTGGATCCTCTCAATCTCGACGCCAATTGAACCGCACTGAAGCGCTCTTGAAGGAGCTAGCGGCAGCAGCAGTTGTGGACCCCTCTATCGTGTCCCACTTGGCTGATATTCTTCCTATACCGAAGAAGAAGAAAAATTCGGGCCCAGTTTCGAACCCGAGACCTACTGGTTTACCAGCCAGTATGTTTACTACTAATAAGCCAGTTACCACTGGCGAGAGAGAAAAATATTTCAAAATTTAATCTCTATAGCTCTGATGCTACCATTGACCATCCTCTTGACAAACCTAACCATGTCAAAGGATATGATCGTATGGAACTCGATGAAGCTTACCATCCTCGTAATATCGACCCTCATTTGCCAACTAACCCTGGTAATCACGATTTTGGCAATCGCTACACCAGTACCTCGTTAGAGAGTTCCCGCTCTAATCCTGAGGATGAGGAAGTGAGAACCAGACACACTCGTCTCAGGCTATTACGCTCTGGTATGCAAGTCCTTGAGGACCGTCTATTGAATGACTCTGACCTTGACGATAGGAAAGCGGATAACATTCGCTATCTAATCGATAACAAGAGAAAGGAAATAGACACCATCTTGGCACTAGCAGCCCGTAGCACTGAGCATGAGCCTCGTGAACGCTTAGAACCAAGCTTTATAAAGCAGCTAGGTAACGCACAGGTTGAGGTCGATTTCACTACTAATGAGAGTACAGTGGAGACACTGAAGGCCTTCGACCAACTTAAGGAGTCTGCCAACCTTAAGGATAAGCAGATGATGAATGCCTTTATTCATTTCTGTGAGTCAGGTGAATGGCGAACTATCTTGAAGGCCCATGAGCCCAACTGGAAAGTCCTACCCTGGCACCAATTGCGTGATAATATACTTAACACCTTTTTTGAAGATGCACGTGACCGTGAACTTCTAGAGTCTCGCAAGTTCTTTGCAAACGATACCACTATTCGAGGTGCTCTAGCTCATATGACACATATGAATACTCGGATGGGTGGTCGTACCTATACTGGCGAATATTTATTAATTTGTCAGATGATGGAGACTCTGGGAGCTAACCTCTTTAAGAAAGTCAATGATGACATCATCGCCTATGGTGATTTGCGATCTATGCCTTGGTCTGTCTTTGAGAAGATAGTTCACAAGCATACCAATCCCTCTACTAGAGTACTTAGTACCACGAGCTACACCCAGCACACTAAGCGTAACGCAGTAGAGACTAACACTGCGCGTAGTACTGAGAAACCTCGCACTACTACTGGAGGGGGTACTGGCTCTACTTCTACCGAACCGAAAGGTGAAAAGAAGGTTTGAGCGCCTTGCAAGAAGTGTGGTTACAACCTCACAAAACGTAATGGCAAGTGGAATGGTAGACACGACCCTGTTAAGTGTGCACCAGGCAAGCCAGATTTTGGACACTATATGAAAGAGTGTGCTACTTGCAAGGGTACTAACGGTTGGCACAAAGAGGATTGCAAGGACTTACCGGACGTCCAAGTTAAGCACTGACAGTACCATATGTGTGCACTAGAGCAAGATTATGAGAAAATGTTCAATAAAATCTATACCAAAGGAGATGAACGTATCTTTCAAACAGTTTTCGTAAATGGAGAAAAAGTTATGGCACTATTTGATCCAGGGGCTGAAGTCTCTGCTATCTCACGCCGAGTAGCCTACGCTACAGATATGGCTGTCCATAACGAAACAACTGATTTAATCTTGGGAAATGGCAAAGTTACTACTTGCGAACAAGCCATTGACTATGCACACATAATGCTGTCAGATAGAAGAGAAGTGAAGACTCACCTAATCGTTACTGACATGTCTCAGAAATACGATTTAATTATAGGTATGACTGATCTTCTCAATTTAGGTATAACACTCACTGGTCTGCCTAATGGGCTAGACCCGAATAAAGATCAGTCAGATGATAATATGTCAAAGATACCTAAACCTCCGGAAGGTGAAGCAAAAGATATGATTCCGCACTTCACCGATATAATTATGGACTTAATTATACAAAACAGGAAGATTGCAATAACTGACTGGTGTATGTTTAAGTTCTCTAATGGGTACGTTAGACTTGACTTAACAAACGTCGACTTCTCTAAGTTAAAGTGTCCTTCACATAACTACGTGAGTTGGAGACACGAAGACGTTGTCAAAACCCAAATCGAAGATTGGTTAAAACAGGATCTAATTGAAATCAATTATGATGCAACCTCAGTTAACTTAGCTCTCTTAGCGGTCGATCAATATAAATCTGATGGAACGTTTAGTAAAACAAGAGTAGTACTAGACCTGTCGCCAATCAACAAACTAATTCCGCAACATAGTTTTCCCTTACCTAAGATAAACGAGATACTACGCAAAATGAAGGGTGCGACTATCTTTTCCAAGATAGACTTAAAAGCTGCATTCCATCAACTACAGATATATGAGCCTCATAGGAAATATTTTTCCTTTACTTGGCAAGGTAAGAAGTACCAGTTTAAAGGTGCACCTGGAGGCTTACACATGTTACCTTCTTTCTTCCAACAAGTTATGATGGAACTATTTGCGGACCTGTCGTATAACGTATCAGTCTATTTAGTTGATATAGTTATCTTTACAAAGACAGCACATGAACATGCTAAACTCGCTAAAGAAGTCTTAAAACGACTTAATCATGCTAAACTTAAGATTAACGAAGACAAGTGTTCTTTTGCTAAAGATACTATACACTTACTTCGCTGCAAAGTATCTGCAGCAGGGGTAGAAATTGATCCTGGCAAGAAACAGTTTCTGTTGGATTTATCAACACCAATTACTGGAAGAGATGTGAACTCTGTGTGTGGGTTTGTTAACTTCTTCTCGGATTCGGTAACGCATCTTTCTCATTACTTAAAGCCTTTCAGTCACCTACGGCTGCACAAAGGACCTTTGGGAAATTTTGGACTAAAGAATGTGATGATGCATTTAAACTAGTCAAAAGTAAAGTAATGGACGCACCCATCATGAAGTACCCTGTGGATGGTGTCCCATTCCAAGTAGCAACCGACGCTTCAGATCGAGCGGTAGGTGGAGTGCTTTACCAAACGATAAATGGTAAACCGCGCTACATACAATTCTTTAGCAAGAGTTATAATAAGAATCAACGGAAATACCCTACCGTTAAACAAGAGCTCCTTGCTATAGTTACTGCGCTAAGACAGTTTAAAGACTACCTTTATGGAAGTTACTTTACTGTCGCCTGTGATCAAAAGTCTCTAACATACTTAAAAGATATGAACCCTGACTCACAGTTGGTGAGCCGCTGGCATGACATTATTGCCAAGTTCACTTTTAATATAACACACATACCAGGAATACATAACCATCATCCTGACATGCTCTCTCGACTTGTGCCCGACTACCAGAAAACAGTCAAGGAGTTATTAGCAACCGATTGGATGCTAAATAAGAAATGGTTTAACCTCGCTCAATCACGATGGGGTCCATTTACTGTTGATATGTTCGCCGCAGAACATAACAAACAGGTTTCTGAATATAGGTCGTTGACTCATCCTAAAGGTGATGCATTTCAGCTTGACTTATCAAAGCATAATGCGTGGGCTAACCCGCCTTGTCAACTTATCACACAGTTGTTAAATTATGTTAATATTACTAAATCTACCATTACGTTGTGTTGTCCCTTACGTAACTCCGACCCATGGATACGTGATTTAATTGATATGATTCAAGACGAACCTATTTATGTCGACCGTGAAACCGACACGTTCTTGTATCAGGGATCCTATTCTATTAAGAAGTCACCTTTGAAACACACCATTGTTTGTCGCATCGGTCCTGCAGGTACCACTAAGTGGAAACCCTCAACCGAATTCTTAGCTAAACTAGGAGTCTAAAGAGGTTGAACAAAAGCTCAAGACTCGTACAACACATGCACCCAACAAGATTGCAGTCGAGGTAATGCCGATTGAAACGGCATTAGATCGTAAAAACATGAAACTAGCTAAGGCCATGGATCAAAGACTCAAAACTCTAAGAGAACCTGAAGCTCGCACTCAACTACTTAAAACGCTGCTTAAAGAACAGCCAGGAGTTGCGAAACAACTGAAGAAGATACTTCAACAATCTAATGTTGTCAATTATGTATCTCAGGAGTCTACCCCTCCTGATACTGAGGTTGCCCTTTCCAACAGGACTATGGTTCATTTAGCCAGCGTTACGCAGAATCTGACTGACTTAGAGGAGCTCGAAAGTAGAGTTAAAATTATACATAATTTAACGCATCGAGCATATGAGCATACTTATATAATGGCTATTCGTGCAGGGCTTGATCACCCGGCGCTGAAAGAAACCATACGTGAAGTATACCGACGCTGTACTGATTGTGAAAAGAACCAGATCAAGCGATACGGTTGGGCACCCCTAAAAAGGTGACAGAAGACCAACCGATGCGCCGAGTCATAGTCGATTTGGTTAAACTCCCGCGATCCAAGCATACTGGCGATGTATGTATCTGTCATTTCTTATGTGTGGCTTCGGGCTATAACTTGCTTTATGCAATACCGAACAAACGTCCACAAACAGTGGCAGAATTATGCTATCACGTCTTTAATGACTTCGGTTTCCCCCGAGTACTATGTTCTGATAACGGTAGTGAGTTTTGTACCGACGTAATGGAGGCACTTATACTCGTATCAGGCATGACCCATAGGCGTGGTGTTCCTTACAAACCTCAAACGCAGGGTGCAAATGAGACACGTCATAGAGAACTTAAGAAACTCTTGCGTACCGCACTAGACGACGTTGAGGATATGTGGCCTTATCATTTGAAATGGGTTCAGACTCAAATGAATAACTGCATGAATCCTCAAACTGGAACACTCCCGTTTCACTATTTCTTTGGCCGCTATAGTGAATTACAAGCAACGTTTGATAAAACTGCGCCCGAGAAACACGCTACCCCGTGGCTACAAAAGATCGAGCATATGCAGAACGTTGTTTACCCCTGTTTACTCGAGCACAAGAATCGCGTCCTACTTAAAGCGTATGACCGATGGAATAACACTAAGAACATTGTTCAGTTCAAAGTCGGCGATTACGTTAACATTATAAATCGAAACGCCAACGTTACCGAACTCTCTTCTAAGACGATAGGACCTTTTGTTATTTCCTACCGTGATGAGAAGAGTGATACATACGAAGTGAATAACATTGATGGTACTAGCGCAACCAATCTAGGCACTCACCGTATCCCTACCTCCGAACTCTCATTCGCTCGCTCATTTGATTCTGATGTACTAGTTATGGAGTCACAAGTCAACGATATAATTGACAAAACATCCGAAGACGGGTTCACTTACCACAAGACCCGTTTCATGGATGGGACAGTAGCTTGGCTAACTTCCGATGCATTTCGTGAATCTCGCGACTTCCTTCGTATCTTTAATAAGAAATGGAATAAGCGTTTACACAAGAACACACGAGATAAACGAAAAGGGTTTCCTCAGGTGACTACAAACCCTGACGTATCTGAAATTCCCTATTTGCCACCTACTTCCTACGTGACTAAACTTTCTGATCTGCTTACCAACAGTGCAGAAAATTGTTCAAACTTACCTACTAATGAAGAACAGCCTTTGGCTACTTCCTTAACAAATAACAAACGAAAGGCGCCTACATCGGAAATGGTTACTGGACCAAATACTAAACGACATAGAGTACAACATGAGTCTTGAACTCGTACATATAGGCACATACTTACTCGATAAGTCATGACCGAAACCGTTTTTACTTTGGTTTTCGCTTTACCAACTAGATCGTATCTTAATGTACGTTCGTAGTTCTAAAAACTACTGGGGGCTATGTAGAATACGGCCTCCGGTCAGTCTAAAATATCAAGATCAATTGAGATAATACATTGGTTTGTATTTGTATTTTGAATAATTTAATACAAGCTCTTTTTCCAATATTTCCAAAGTGTCCTAAATTCACTTTGATGGCTCCAATAGCCTGAGTATTTGGTATGACTCATCTACTTGGACCTATTTGAGACATTAGTAGATGTAGGATATTATAAACTAAATTTTATAATCTCCGAACTACTTACTTATAGATTTTGGTCCTCCCGCCAATCTCCAAAATCCAATAAGTCTTTTTCTTTTATTGACTTTTCTTCAGATGGAACTTTATTTATATCAGCTAATGTATTAACTTGACTTACGTTATTATGTCTATCTACAAATTAGGCATGTGGTCATGAACACTTAGTACTTCTAGTGAAAATTTTTCAATAAAGAACAGCTAGAGGTACGCCCTGTGTGATCGAGGATATTTAGGCTCTTAACAAGAGGCAGTCCCGATCATTCTTACACAAGCTACCACTGCTAAATCCTAACTGACTAAATTGTATTTTAGTTTAATATAGTTTGAAACCTAGTAATTTCCATTGAAGTTTACAGATCCAATGTCGTGTAATATCTCTTCCCTTTGATGTTACCAATGATGTCGTTGATACGGGGAATAATGAACTGATCCGCCGGTATTAATGCATTCACTGCTCTGAGGTCCAAACACACTCGCACTTTCTTTAGTTCTCCAGATTGAGTATATTCTGGCACGGCGAGCAAGGGTAAGTCAACGGAAGTGGCTGTATCCCTTTGAACTATGACCAAATCTTGAATCCACTTCTGCACCTGTCTATCTACCCATGGTGTCCATTTGTCTGCTACAAAGTTCTTTACTGCCTTCCGCATCCTTGCAGCTTGATCTGGTGTCACTGGCAATCTAACTTCGGCTCCTTCCAGTCTGCACATGTCCTTATCTCGAATACCGTCATTGTCCCTCAGTTCCTTATTTAGCTCCAGGCGAACACCGGTCTCCTCGGTCAAATCTGGTGGTCGTCTCAACGGTATTGGTTCCAATAGTTTGTCTAGCTCCGTTGGATCTATGGGTGAGAATGGCGATTGAAGGCCTCCCACGTATAGCCCTAAGCCAGGCATAAGATCCTGGCCTACGATCGCGTCGATAGCCGGGCTAATCTTGAATATGAGAAACACTGCCCCGTCCGCATAGAAGCAAAGCTCCGCGCCAAATCAATACTTCATATCTCCACAGATACAATCTAAATTTCCTGACGAAAAACCACACATCGACCTACAGGGCCCTATACCCCCCGATCACGACAGCAACATATACGCCCTCAATATGGTGGATAAAGGCTCGACTTTCGGGATCTAAAATAGCCTTCCGAAGAAGATGTCGCTTGAACATCGGCGAGCTTCTTACGCACATCCCACAACATAGGAAGCCACACACTCTCACATCCGACGACAATTCCGTAATCCAAAGTACTATAGTCCGGGATCACTGTACTTCTCTGGAGATCAAACTACGTGTTACATCCCCTCCACACACCCCAGATTAACTCCGCTGCTGATCGTCAACATGCTACTCTCAACGATTTAGTTCACTGTAATCTACTTGAAACCGGCATGCCACTACCTTTATGGGATCTAGCCAAAACAATTGCCGATAACTCTGGGTAACCGGACACCACTCAAGAACACAAACTTTTCTCTCCACACCGAATCTGGCATCGACAACCACAACGAACTTTTGCGCTTTGGATATGTAGTTGCTTTCAAGATTTGCAAAGCATTCGGCCATTCTCTCCAACACTAATATTCCTCTCAGTGCGGATGATCCGTGATGAGTGGGCTACGGCCTCTCATCAAATCGCCATATAAGTACCATTTGTACCTAATGAGCCCTTCTACTACTCAATCTCACCCGGCTACACACACTTCCACTTCCACTATACCCCCTGTACCCCTGTCTTCCCACACCGTGATGTCATACGCCACATACCAGCCGATTACACTTTCAACTAGCATTTCAACTGTCCTCACCGCTATCTCCTCCCCCACCGTGCCTACACCCACCCCACTCCCCAACGCCGTACCCCAAATTATGCCTACCGCTGTGCCCACTTAAACCCTAAAACCATCCCACGACCTCGATACCCCCCCCCCTGCCATCCTTAAATCACATCTCAGTCACTACTTCCATATCACCCCAACCTTCACCTATCCCTTTCAATCCCCCCATTGGCGACGCTTATTGGGACTGCGGCTTCACAAGCGCTAATGAATATGATCCCGCCCAGTCGCCGAGTTCTCCGACTCCGAGTGACCCCCCCCCAAACTCCGTGTTCAAGCTTCTCCGAGGCCTCCGTGACCTTAAGCAAGCCGCCCGCCTTTGGTATGAAGACATTGGCCGCACCTTCCGTCATCTCGGTTTTGTCTGGAGCGAGCAGGACGAGAACATCTGGTTGCACCAAATTCGGGACTTCATCCTAGTCATATATGTCGACGAAGTTTTATCTACAGTCGTCCGGCACTCCGGCAACATTCAATGGTTATTCGACCAACTCCCCCTCACCTACAGTATGAAAAACATCGGACTAGCGCGCCACCTTGTCGGTCTTCGAACCATCCAACAGCCTTCAGGCACCACTGCTATCATGCGAAACGTCTACATCGAATGCATGGGTCAGGCATTCAACGTCCTCGACATCTCACCCAAACACACCCTCAGCACTGGCGCCCACCCTGGCACCCTCACGATACAAATCTTCCACAGGAAATAAAGAAAGCTTCTCGGCGCGGTCGGGTTTGCCGCCAACATGACCTATTGATCACAGTAAACCAAGATTGTTTACTAAGCATAAAACTACGGTCAAACACCGGAGGCTCAACAAGGTTTATCCCAGCATCAACCAAGGAGAGAATCTAAACTTAGAGGGGGACACCGAAATATTACAGATGAAAATTAACCTCGGAGCCGAAGTGCCAGGAGTACGGAAACATCGTTATTGAAAATATCTGATGGGCATAAGTGCATCCCTAAATATCGGAGGAGTACAATCTAAATGTATAGATTACAATGGAAGCCACGATCAGTTGGAGGCGTGGCGACACTGCCTTTGGATTGGATCATAAATTAAGTGTGAACCTTTTTCACCTTAAGAGGTGTTTTTTAATGGCTCAAGGATTACGAGTCCAATGCATATAAAAGCAGGGACTCGAATCAAATAAATCACAACTGTTCACTTAAAACTTAAAAGAGTTTAAAATACTTCAATATTTGAGAACAATATGGCCCGCCCGAACATCGCATATGCCCTAAATCAGCCCGGACATCGCATGTGCCCCAAATCAGCTCACAGTATTTAGCGTCGCACCCGTAGTCTCCCACTACAAAGCCCTTACTCATATCATCCATTATCTCAACTACACGTGACCTCGCTATTCAGTATACAGTTTCCCCCGATGCCCGCGATATCAGCATCATCTTTCTGCCTACACCGACTCTGACTGGAGCTCCTGCCCCTGACACGAATTTCTCACACAGACACTACTATCTGTATCAAAGATTCACTTATCCATTGTCGGAGTCAAAAACAAAAGCTTGTCAAACGATTGGCTAGGCTCTGCCATAGTCTTGACACACATAGCCCCTGTCATGCACTACATCCTGGACAAAGCACAAAACAAGGAATATCGGGTACATTTAAAGAATATCAAAGTACACCTTGCTCCGATTGAACGCTAGGAACTGCAACCGATGGGTGCCATTGGAGCCTCAACTTTCGGTAGCTGGCTCTTTTTTAGCTCTCCTCTGGCCGATAAGGGTGACGACAAACACCTCGATGAGCCAGTAGCGACGTTCCAAACCAGTATTCCTGCGATGCGGTTCCTCTACAGTTGCTCCACCGCGTTCAACAAGTAGAACGTTCTTCTACAGGCTACTGGTCACTCTCGGGGCGATGATTTCACGGCGGATGACGTAGCTCATTTCTCGTTACATGTCGATCAGGTCACCGACCAACGCTACTGCAATGCTTTCGACCCTACTAAAGCCTACACTTTCGCTCACAGCCGTGTCGAACATGACAGCAAAGCAGCTGACCCTCCAGATCACCACTCCAGCTCACCGCTCTAGCTGGCTAATACTAATCTGATATCTCTGCCGTGTGCTTCACGTAAACAAATGTGTTCTCACACACAATTTTCTCCCAAATTTTGATGTTGTATCTTGATCACGGGCTGCCGACGCGCCCTATGATCATTGTTTTATTAATCTAGTTTACACGACCTATTTTGCGACACTACCGCTCCTTTCCTTCTGAGACGCGTACCCTACGTGCTCGCGTCTTGAAATGGGGTTGTAGTAGTAGCCGGTAGTGGTCGGACTTGGACAGGCCCGGTCCTTGGGACAAGGACGACAGGATAGCTCTCCTCCCTGAGGCCCAGGGTCGAGAGATCCACATGTCAAATAGAGATAGGAAGACCCGGTAGCCTGAGCCTCAATTAAGATTACCGCACGAACCCTGGAATCTGGTCTTTTGTACACTGATTCTAGCTTAGATTCACTATAGTAAACAAAGTGCACCTTTACTACATTGTTATTTTTTTCTTCAAATTCTCTAGTTGTGTACGTAGCCTACTATCACTGAAAGCGCATGTACTAATAATGTAGCTGTAAATTCCTTGCTACGTTCATTAAGGTTTTCTGTTCTTAATTCAATAAAAAGGCTTAAAAATAGCCAAACACATCTCAATAAAAAACTTATAAGGTTTCAGAATTAGTCAATTTTAGGATTGAAAACCCCTGAAAGTCAAATTATATCGTCGCCCTATGGGTTAGGATCTCTGCTAAATCAACGATTCTGATGTCCGCTCGAGACCCTAAATCCAGAGGGCCATGATTGTATATTCCAATACTGCGAAGCTTACAATCCCTCGGGAAGCGGCAGGTTTTACCATAGCCTTCTCAAATAGACATTTCATCAAAAATATTTTGGTCTTCATTTTATCAATCCGTTCACTGAACCTGCAATCAACCAAAACTCTTACTTACTAGCTGAGCGATTTTCAAATACATCTATTCCATTCCTTTGTGATCAACTCGTTCAATTAACTATATATGCCCACATCATCAGGGATTCAATTTTCGTACATTCGCTTCATAGCGTAAAATGCAAACTATTATCCATATTTATTTACAAAATAGTGCAGAGTCCCTTCTTTTTCTTTGTAGGTTTCTTCGCGCTGTTCGCGCTCTCCAACGCGAAGTTTTTCCGAACTACTCGGACACATTCCGAGAATGTCTGGTCCACATTGTGCCTCGTCTTTGCACTCGTTTCTACATAGGGTACATTCCACCTAATAATGGCAATATGATAAAATAAGGTCAGTTACTACGATAAAATGTACGGCACCACGAATGGGATGATTGTCTGCTCTTGACGACACCATCACAGAATGAAAACGATTACAGACAACCGCGAACTGACAGTCCCAACAATTAAACGTACTAGCAAATAGGCACTTGTATACACAATGGATTATAAAAATTCACCTGTGTGTGGACATGCATATTTCCGTATTAACCGAAAACGAAATGTAAACAAAAACATACATAGGGCTGATACATGAGGACAGCACGCGCATGGGATCATAGGCGCGACACTTACTTTTGAGCAAGCATTTTCCCTTCCTCTGTATCGACTTCACGGTCATGCTCCAAATCGCATTTATTGCCCACAAGGACGCAAGGTACCCAAGCCTTATCTTTCACTCTCAAAATCTGTATGCGAATGGAGAAATATGTCCAGTTGCACAATCGTGAGGGTTCTACTGTATGATCTGTGCTTTCTCATGGTATGGCGTGGTTTTAGTTGCAAATATTAAAATAATGTGCTGGTATCAGACAGAACTCATGCACACCTCGCCAAATAACAAAGCATAGAAGCATATCGGTTGAATATAAACTGAATGCACAAATCAACCGCGCTGCACATAAATCTATACATGGGGTACATAATATACCGATCGACAGAGACAAAAAGATTTGGCCTCGATTGAATAGCTACGAGAACAAAAAATCCTACCCTCTCATATAAACTGGCTGCCTGTTTGAACGAAGCCATATCTGTAACCGAGAACACCAGCACGAAACCTTCTCCTGTAGTGACCAGTATTGAACGTTGTCAGGAAATTGATTGAACATCTATCAAAATATATATCTACGGTAACAGATAACTAGACAGAAAAGAGTATCGTTACCAGACATTACAAGAAGTTAGTTGCCCATGATTTCATTGGCATTACGAAGTGAATGACTCTGAGGCAATTCCAATGCCATGCCATATAAATACTGCATGCGAGCTGTCGATGAAATGTCAGACTATATCAAAACACGACGGTAGCAAATATCAAGCTTATAAACATTATATCAAATTCATCGATTCGACTTGAAAAGCACAACGGATATTAAGGGCTCTATATATATGAACACATACTTTTCACATATCGTGACGTTTAAGAGTCAGTCAAAGATATTTAAAAAATTCAGAGTTTTAGGTTGCATAGCTACACTGGTTAGATATGAAGTACCCTCGCACGCGATAACATATGGTCAGGCCAGACACCTATACAAGCACGCATTGGTTGTAATATATAGTCCCTGTGCTGAATGCATCTGATAACAATATACTTATGTAGCTGTGCAGATGTCAATATGCCTAATCATATATGTAAACATGTACATGTACATGGACATGTGCTATATATATATATATATATATATATATATATACATACACACAGAAACACACACACACACACACACACATATCATATATATATATATATATATATATATATATATATACCTATATATATATATATATAACACACGCACTCACACACATTGCACATCACACACACACACGCACACACACATCACACACATATATATGTATCATCATCATATATATATCATCATATGTATATATATATATATATATATATACATATATATATACTATATGCATACATATATACATATATGCATATATATATGTATATATATATATAAATATATATATATATATATATAATATATACATGATGATGATGATGATATACATATATATGTGTGTGTGCATAATGTGTGATGATCATATGTGTGCAGTGATGTGTGTATGTGTGTGTGTGTGTGTGTGTGTGTGTGTGTGTGTGTGTGTGTGTGTGTGTGTGTGTGTATATATGCATATATATATATATATGTGTGTGTGTATGTATGTGTGTGTGTGTGTGTGTGTGTGTGTGTATGTATGTATGTATGTATACGTATTTATACATTGATAACTATCTACCTGTTCCAATAAAGTGCTCCCTTACTAGAGCGTATTCTTCTTGGCCAGCCGTATCAAGGATATTTACAGCAACTGGTAGATCGTCAACCACGAACTGCTTCCTGTACGTGTCTTCAATAGTGGGATCGTATTCCTCTACAAAGGTACTCTGAGTGAACTGCACAGTCAAGGCTGACTTTCCAACACCTCCAGAGCCTACTATCAGTAACTTCATTTCCTGAAGCTTTTGCATGGTGTCTGCCATTTTTTTTTGCGATGCTTGCGACTCAATCGCGACTCAATCGATTCAATTTGTTGCACTCGGCTTGTTCTATTATGTTATGAGGATATGTATAGATTTGTCGATAATTAGTTCTAGTCACTATTTAATAGACCCCTTTATATCTTTAAACAGATTTATATTTCTGACCTTTACCGACGACCTTATAGTCTATGCACACACGGGGTGTTTAGCACCTGTCGCTGAATTGAGAGGGGTTGAACTTTGCGCGAAGAATTGGTGCGCTTTGTTTTATTATTGCTAAATATTTGATCTCAGATGAGATACTGATAACAGAAAATATTTATTTCAAGAAATAGAAGTCCGGTGACTGATTCATTTATCACAGAATAATTATATTTCATTACTGTATTTACATTTTTTAACTTGTGAACATGTGAAAAAATGTTCCTACATAGTTTGTTCACACAATTTCCCCCTTGTTGGCTTATCATTTATTCTTGAAATAGGGTCTAGTGGTTTCCGAAGGGTTTACGACGATGTTCGTTTTGAAAAGCGTTGAAAAACAGTAGGTTTCCAAGAAATGTTCCTAAAAATTCGTTGAAAACGCCAGTCATCATTATTTGTTTCGGGCCGAATTTGTACCAATATTTATTTCCGTTTGAACATTGGAATAAAAACCATCAGAATCAGTAGTCAAAATCGATCCGCAAAAAACACGCAGATACTCTAGTATTAGTTTTGTTGTATGATTAACATTGTATACTATTCCGAGGCCTTGAGGTAATTGGTCAGCTGTATAGTAGTGAATTTTAAGATGTGGTATCCATCGTAGGATAATGATTCTATTGGTTTATTGTATAATAGTGTTTTTATATACTTGGCCAGCATTCTCGCATACCGAGTTCGATTTTATCGCAATTTTATACGATTTCTAGCAGAAAACTGTAACCAAAATCGTACGAATGCGGCCATTGGGTCATAACCAAATTCTGGCGGCAACTTACGGGTTTTAGGGTTTAATAAGTTGAAGTATTTTAATAATTTGGGTTTTTTTTAAAAGATAGAAAATGTTTCAAAGTTACCTATAATTTCTCTGGTTTCTATATTTATCAATTTACGAAAATTTACATAATTTACATGTATACAAATTTACATACACATACACATACATACATTTACGTATATGTTCACACACACACAAACATATATAAATATATATATATATATATATATATAACAATATTACGTACATACATACTTAATACATGCATACATAACTATATAGTTCATACATAGTACATACACACATACATACCTAATACGTGCATACATACCTAATATATACATAAATATATAGTACATACATGAATATATAGTTCATACATAGTACATACATATACACATACATGCCCCTAATGCGTACATACATACACTACAAATAAATAAATGATGCATATAGTATATACATACATACATACACATACATATCACATGGCGCATATATACATACGTACATACACATACATACCTGTGCGTATGCCCCAGTGCGTATTACGTACGCACACGCATCATATTATATATATATATATATATATATTATTATCATAAACATATATGTGTGTGTGCGCATATAACTATAAACTATAACTATAACTATATCTGTATATAATATATATATGTACATATATGTTCATCATATTATATCTGTGTGTGTGCATGTATATATATATTATATATATATATATAATATATTATTATAATGTATTAATAATATATATATATAAAAAATATGTGTTTGTATGCGCATTTGTTGTACATCCATATATCATATATATTATGTATATATATATATAATATGTAATATATATAATAATATGTAATAATAATACATATAATATTGTAATAATAATATAAATAATAATATATATTGCTATGCATGTACTACGTATGTATGCATTGTTATGCGTATATATGCGTATTATTATATGTGCTATGTACATATGTATGTATATAATATATATATTAATAATCATCATCATCATCATCATCACAATATCATTGTATGCCATATATATATATTATGTATTATGTATACGTACACATGCAACATCATCATCATCATATTAATATGTATATGTAATATTATGTATTATATATGTATGTATAATATGGCCACATACATATACACAATGTCAATACGTATGTTATATATATGTATTATAATATTATATATGTATATAAAAATAACATATATATATATATATATATATACAATACGCATGTATTATTATACGTATTAATATATATATATAGCAATTATACATATATATATAATAATATTATATATACAAACATACATATATACATATATATATATAACCTGATCATGGGGTTTGTATGCGTGAGTGTTAATGTTTTGTATATATGTATGTATATGTATATAATATTGTATGCATACATGCATGCGTACGCATGCACATACGTACATATATATATATATATATATATTATAATATGTTATAATAATATGTATGCATAATAAATATATATGTATATATATACATACATAATATATATATGCATATTTATATATAATATGTATATCCATTAAATACATATGTGTGCATGATGTATATATGTATATATATAATATGCATATATACATACATGCATATATATATATATATATAATATATATATATATATATATATATATATATATATATATATATATATATATATATATATATATATATATATATATATATATATATATGTATATATATATATATGTATATATTCATAAATATATATGTGTGCATGAATATATATATATAGTGTGTGTGTGTGTGTGTCACGTACACGTATGTGTGTACATACACGTGTGCGTGTGTGTTTGAATGTATGTGTGTGTATATATATACAACAGTTTTGATCTACAAAAAAATACCTCTACTAAGTCCTACCTTGTATAGCTAGTTGTCCAGTTTAAATTAAAATTGTGTTGCATCTCGCACTAGGTTACTCTTCCGCTCGGCTTTTCTAATAGTCTCCTCGCGATCTTGGTTTTTGACGTCGCTGATCGTCGCTGTTTTTCTGTCAGCTGCGTTCTTGCCCTTATCGACAACTTCATCGTTGGTATCTTCCTGTGCGCTACGGACACGCTGTGTATCTAAATCTGACATACTACACTACCTTTAATATTAAATAGCTATGCATGCGGTAGACTAACGTTTACTACAGAAATAGTGAAATCCTGTACAAAGTAGTGTACGTTTGATAGGTACACCAATGGAATCACAGAATTTACCGGTTTTACCCAATTTAGCGGTTTTTTTTTCTGCAAAAAAAACAACAATATCTCAATATGTGAATACGTACTTTTTTCGATCTATTCATACATGTTATATAATATATTTATATTTGCTATTGAAAATGCATTCAATGGCCATCACATGCACTATAACACATAAGTAATATAAGTAAGGTATTTATGTACTATGTATGTATGTATGTATGTATAATATATGTATGAATGTGTGTATGTACTATGAATATATGTATGTAATAAGTATGCATGTATTATATATTTATGTATGTATTAGGCATGTATGTATGTATTATATATGTATGGATAATACGTATTAAAAATCATGCATATATGTATTAAGCATACAAGCATAATGTATGTATTATGTATTTATGTATGTATTAGGTATATATTTATGTATGTATGCACCATGTATGTACGTATATTATATATGTATGAACATACGTATGTGTTCCATGAAAGCTACGTATGTATTGCTACGCATGTATGCATGTACGTATGTGTTACATGTTTATGTACGTATTAGGGTATGTATGTGCGTATGTATGTATTATATATGTATGAACGCATGTGATGTATGTATGCATTAAGCGCATGTATGTATTAAGCATGCATGTATGTATGTATAATATATTTATGTATGTATTAGGGTGTGTGCATGCGAGCACCATGTGTATGTATGTACGTATCATAATCAGTATGATATAATGTGTACGTACGCACCATGAATATATGTATGTATTATTACGCACGCATGTATGTATCACATATTATGTATGTATGTATTAGATATGTATGTGTGTACGCATCATATATGTATGAACCGCATGTATGTATGTATGCCATGCACGTACGTATCGATCCATGCACGTATGTACGCATAATATATATTTATGTACGCATTGGGTATGTATGTAATGTAAGCACCATGTATGTATGTATGTATTATATCCGTACGAACATACGCATGTACGTACTATGAATGTGTATGTATATATAAGCATATGCGTGTATGCATGTATTATATACATCCATGCATGTATTAGGTATGCATGCATGTGCATTGCATGCATTATGGATGTATGTGTGTATGCATTGTATATATATATATATATATATATATATATTATGATGCGTGTGTGTGTGTGTATATCCTTTATCTATATATATATATATATATATATATATATATATTATTATGTATTATATTATATATATTATTCATGTCCATAAACGTGTGTGTTATTCATGAATGATTTGTGTGCGTGTTTGTCCGCGCATTGTGTGTATGTCTGGCTGTATGTATATACATGTAAAATATTTATATGCACATATATACACATTCATGCATGCACATATGCATGCATACATATGTATATACATATGTATATATATATATATATATATATATATTATATATATGTATGATGATTGATGATGCGTGTGTGTGTCCGTCCATATATGTATGTATGTGTATGTATATTATATATGTACATGTATGCAACAATAATATATTATGCATGATGAATATATATACATATATGTAATAATAATATATATTATATATAATATTATTATATAATATATATATATGTATATATATATATTATATATATATAATATATATATATATATATATATATATATATATATATATATATATATGTGCATGATAATATGGATATGTATGTATGTATAATGTATTATGTATATATATATATATATATATATATATTATATATATATATATATATATATATATATATATATATATATATATATATATATATATATATATATATATATATGCATATATATATATATAAATATATATATATATATATATATATATATATCTATATCTATATATCTATATCTATGTATCCATGTCTGTATGCTTGTATGTATCTAAGTTTGTCTGTATGTATGTATGTATGTCTGAATGTTTGTCCGAATCTCTGTATGTCTGTATCTATGTATCTATGTATGTCTGAATGTTTGTCCGAATCTCTGTATGTCTGTATCTATGTATCTATGTATGTCTGTATTTATTGTATTATCTATGTTTGTATCATGTTTGTATATGTATGTATCTATGTTTATATGTCTATGTAGGAACCCGACGAAAATGATCACTTAGTCCGTAAGAATGACCCAGGAAGCTGTGAACAGAAAAATAGAAGCAAAGACTAAGAAAGAACGGAGAAAGCGAGCGGAGGTAGATGAAGATGACACCACTCACAAGTGCATTGGCCCTAAGAAGTTTAAAGTCCAATATTAACGTTACTACTAAGGGTGCTACTAAGGGAAATGACCACTAGAAATTCAAGACCAAGGGCAGCGTAGCCTTGGTCAGCGAAGCCGCGGCTACGGTAGCAAGACATTGCAAACTAGTAGTGAAGCCGTACCCCCACCTTAAGGTGAAATCAACGTTCAAAATGTAATAAAATACGAGTATTTGAACTCAAAAGTTCGGAACTTAGGAACATGAGAATTCAATCGAAATCCTATATCCAGTGAATCATTGGCGAAAACTTTGAAGATTACAATTTTATAGGGGTTGAAATATTCATTTTACCCCCATTGACCGAAAAAAAATCAAAACATGTGACGTATTTAATACCAAAACTGAGGCTTGATTGGACCAAAGACGATGGTGGACGGAATTCTGGCACAATTCTATTGTCTTAAAAATGCAAAATGTTCATTGTGAGGGGACTGCCCCCCCCACTGTGAGAACATAATACCTAAAATGTTCTCAAATTAATCATGCATACTGTACATAAATATTTAATATAAAAAATTTAACACAAAAAAGAGAAACAATACTTTACTGCAAATACTTATTCATTTACATAAATACAAGAGCATACATAAAAGAGTATTTATTTCAGGACAAACCCAGTTTATCCTTCTACGTCCTAAACCTCAACAGGGTTTTTCTCCAGACTGCCATGAGGTCCTCAAAGATGTCCATGTGCAGTTCAATATTTGGTAATTATATTACACTTTAAAATAAACTGATAGTTACTAAGAAACATTTGAAAGTGAGGTCTCTATAGGTTATGGGCCTTTTTATTGACTTGTTAAAATTCCTCCTCTACTAATACGATGCTTTCTAGCTCATCTAAAATGCCTGCCATTTCTTCGTCTTTGCTCGACGAAATGGCTTATACTGCCATCAGCAAAAACGATTTCTCCTTCATCTTCACTTACGTCCCGCCGACTGAAGCTGTCACAGAATAAGTACAACAGACACCGAAAAAGGAGTGGACACCAGCTACATTTAACAAGGAGGCTAACTATGTCACAGATATCGAAGAATCTGGCACTTATTATGCGGCCAATACCTTTATTATGGCAACTATTTGCATCGCCCTCTACCTGAAACTTGCCCTGACCATCCGCACAACTCACCCTTGGACACTCCTTGCCCTTTTAAACCGCTGTTTCAGCATCAATCACGCAAGATATATGCTATTGTGGATGGAGATTACTTGCACACCCTCACACGCTTGCAGGATGAATCACTGAGAACTTGGTCACATCGCATAGAAGATATATTATTTCGTGCCAAATCGCAGGGTACTAAATTTTCTTCTGTTGTCGCCCAAAACATCTTTATTGATGGTCTCTCCGACGTAGACAAGCATGAAATTCACAATATATACTTGGGATTGCGTTATATCATATGCTCGACTATCTTAAATAGTTGCATGTCACATAAATCTCCACTCTCGTCAATTTGTGGTCAGAATACAAGTACTTATATTTATTTGATTATTTTAGGTTTATTACAAGTTTTACAGTTTATCAGAATAATCTGATAAACTGGGTTTTAGGGTTTTGCTGGTTTTACAGCACATGACTAATGACTCATTTAAGAAGAGTCAGTCATTTTAGGATTACTGTTTATAATTACTAATAAATGAACAACGTCCCCTCCCTGAGGAGGGAGAACGTTGAGATACAGTTATCTCGCGTATACTTACTACATTTTTTAACTTACCATAGAAGTTGTTAGTTTATTAGTAATTACAGAGAAAGCTACAGAATATGAATTAGTCAGTAGCTGGCACATATTTTTTTTTGTTATAAGTATAACAATTGAAAGACAATGCGAACAGAGAATGTCGCATCAAATTGAACGATTTAGATTATCCGAACGATTTAGATTGAATTGAACGATTTAGATTGGATTAACGACGTGTGGACGACGAGGATGAAGAAAGAATCTACTAATACGAGTGAACCCGAAGAGCGAACATTCCAATCAAGCAGAACATTAACCAGGGTCAACAAGGAAAGTCTCACGACGATCAAATGACGAAATCAGACAATCAGTCAGAATCCACAGATAAGTAGTCATGTGTGAGTAGGTAGGTAGGAAGGTTGTTTTCAGTGTGAGACAAGTACAAATCGTATTGCAAGCTAATGAGCTTAAATTGTATTTAAGAAGTTGTTAGAAGAAAGTTCTTTAGGATCCACAGTAGGGTAATAGAGATGGGAGATGTACATGGTTAGTACCGACTCGGTTAGTACGATGACGCAAAAGAATCAGCGGCATACTAGATTATTTTACAAAAGTTTTCAGAATGGGATATTAGGAAGCATACAGAGACACAAGTAAGCACCTGTGAGTTATTAGGAGCATATAAGGGTGGGGGCGCACATAACACGAACGATGCAAGTAAATACAAGGTTAAATTGTGAAAATGATATGCGAACACACTCAAATCACTAGAACTTCCAGATAAATCAGGTCAACGGAGAGGATCAACAGTATGCACAGAAGGTGTGGTTGACGGCAGCTTAGTTTAGGAGTGCAATAACGAGCAATCGTTCTTAGATCAAGAAGCATATTCCAACAACCGCAACAGCACATGACAAGGACATCACGAGTAAGAAGAGTAAAAGAGGAGCGATGAGGGAAGTTCCCAACAGGGTCCTGCGAATAGGCCGTCATTAGGCCGGAGTAAGAGCTGGCGAGGAGTAGAACAAGAAGTGGCTCCGACTAATGAGGCACTCAACCATATGTTATTGTGGGATGAAGAGTAAGACAGCTGGTAGTGTTAGAGTATATAGACTATCCACACTACTTATGTTAGTGTAGGAAATAAAACAGTCACGAGGGAACCCACGAGTTCCTCGGAGATCGATGTCGAGACGTTATGTGTTTGAAGGATGAAATTTAATAGAAAATGGATATTTATATTCAGTACTCTATCAGTTCATTCGCACACATTTCTGGTTCTCCATTGACAAACAACTCACCAACCATGTCCTACCCCCGCCAAAGTCGTAGACAGCAACTCTTGAATCCTGAGCGCCGCAAGGAAGATGATATCGACTGGCACGGGAACAATCGTCAGCTCAGAAACTCACGGAGCTGATGACACAACAGCAGTCTCTCTTTGAAAAATACGAACAGAGGTTACAGCGCATAAACGCCGGACGAACTACAATAGGGCCGGCCGCTAAGGAGAGTTCTTCTGACGCACACGAACGGGGTACAGGCAGTACCAGAGGACGAAGACAACCCTACCTTCCGAATTCAAGGCTGTGAGCGTCCGTTTTATGGACTTGGGTACAAATCACCAGGGTCAGAGGACAGTTCAACCGAGGAGGATGATACTCTGTCTGCCAGTGAGAACACACCAACTTTTCAAGAGTTCGCACATGAACAAGTATTAGCCAGACAGAATCCTCAAGGTAAGCAGGCGGTGAAGAATAGACAGGACCGATTAAGTACGAACCTGCGCCAACAACAGCAACGTCAGTGGGGCGAGAAAGAAGCGCCCAGTGAATATGTACAGACACATAAACGACAAGAGAAGGAGACAACAGTGCCTCCGCCCACACCGGCTAGTATCGAGAAAAGGCGACAGGCGCTACACGCACGGATACTACAGTTAAGTGACGAGCTATGCCAAGCAATCGAGGAGAATAACACGGCTCGAGCTGAAGCTCTTCGGGGCGTGATTGAGACACTTCGAGCTACATTAGAGTTCCAACCGGTAGAGAAGCGTCCCGTACCTTCACCACGTACGTGGCCTGATTGGCCGTCGAACAGATACTACCTACATGATATCATGGAACGGGACACAAGAGGGGTTCTCCTCGAGGCGTTCAAAAACGCACAAATCGCAGGGCTGGACGAGAGTTGGAACCTTACATGGTTTCATAAGGTACTATCTTACTTCAAGGCGGAAAAGTCAACGCTGGACTACATCCGCGACAACTCTGAACGGTTGAAGACATGCACACCTCAACTACAGATCGAACAGATCTGTTCGCACGAAACACAAGCCACTGTCGATCCCGCGTTTCGCAAGTTAGCCAAGGGCCAAAGTCGGAACATGCACACTCCTCTTATGGAACAAATGACACAGCTCATGGAGAACCACAGGAGGGCACGTGAACGGTGCCAGACAGATGCCGACTTCCAACAGAATTTAGTGAACCACTGCATTGTACAACTGTTAGAAGAAGCTCTCAACGGCCGTACGTATGAACGTACTCTACAGTTGCATCCCAAATGGCAACTGATGAAGACACACGAGCTTATACAGCTGTTGAGCCCTGACATTCAGGATGCACAGCAACGTACGGCAGCACGTTTCCAGGGTCGCAACAACCGCGAGGGCCCGACGACCAATGGAAGTCGCGACCACACCAATAGCCGCCCCAACCTACAGACGAGTAGACGACAAACGCAGAATTGGACTCAACGGCCCCAACCTACGGTACCAACGACTTGTGCGGGGTGCCAGGCACAGGCGCCCACCAGGTGGTAGGCACATCCCACGGTGTCACCATTTCAGGGCGTCGCAAGCGGTGAGCGCAGAGGGTCGGGCAAGGCTATACGACAACAACCGTCCTTTGAGGGACGTACAATCGGTACACAGACCGTCCACAACGTCAACCGCAGGACAGGGGCAGAATACATCCCAGACTAGAGACGTAGTTACAATACGTTCGACGCCTCAAGTACAGGTGAATGCGATTACACAGGACGAAGACTTGGCTCCACCATCGGAAGCTACAGAGGTTCATATCAACACGATCCTTTACGAAGACTTCGAGCACATGACGTCACCACCAAACCACACCTATGACATGTGGGAGTCGGTAGCCGATCATGCATGAGAGGTGAGGGTGTCTGAGTCGGATAGGAGCTTCATATTTGTTACCACGATTGGAGCAGTGATGGCAATACAAGACCCATTGCTGACGTCAGACAACCGAGTCTATATTCAAGTACAAATCAACGGACGTACGTTCAAAGCCTTGATAGACACGGGAGCAAATAGAAGTTGTATCTCACAGACATCCGCAGACCTCCTTGGCCGACCAATAACTCCGGCACCACCTGGGTCATTTATATATTTAGCTGACAAGGCGGTGCGAACTCCTCGACTGGGGACGACGGAAGTGGTACCTATAAGGTACGGTACCAGAATTATCGACGGTTCATTAGAATTGATGAACTTGCCGACGGGTATAGATGTTATAGTGGGGCAAGATATGTTGAAAGGCTTGGGCCTATACATAGGCGGTATCCAATCGCCACTTGCACCAATAGACCCCACAGAACTAGAAGAGCTCCTCGAACCCATACCACGCCGACAGGCACCTAACACGACGGAACCCGTCGATGTACGCCAACGGTTGGCACAGGATTTGGAAGCCAATGCGAAAATTGCCGACAACGCGCGCTGTCGTCTGGAAGGGAGTGAGGTAACCATCCCAGTAACCCATGAACAAGCGTTGCAGATGCGGCGATCGGCGCGTAACTTCGTATCCGATCGATGGCTCCCCTATGTGGATGAACAAGTGAAGAAGTGGTTGACGGATTTGGTGATCACGAAACGAACGACACCAACGACTGTTAATCTTCCTCTCCTTGCGGTACCGACATTCGATGCGGAAGGCAACGTCAAGAAGGTACGCGTGTGTTTAGACATGCGTGCCGTTAACGCGCTTATTCCTGGTGACCAGTTCCTGATCCCAAGGTCAACGAACTCATATCTCGCCTCAAGAGTAAAAGTACTACACGACGCTGGACATATCGGCTGCATACCACAGGCTGCCCATCCATCCAGACTCACAATACTTATTTAGTTTTACACACGAACGTTATCAGTACTCGTTCACATCAGCACCGTTCGGTCTTCATGTACTCACGCAGCAGTTTCAACGTACCTTGAGTACAATACTTGATGGCTTACCGGTTCACCACTATATCGACTGGGGACGACGGAAGTGGTACCTATAAGGTACGGTACCAGAATTATCGACGGTTCATTAGAATTGATGAACTTGCCGACGGGTATAGATGTTATAGTGGGGCAAGATATGTTGAAAGGCTTGGGCCTATACATAGGCGGTATCCAATCGCCACTTGCACCAATAGACCCCACAGAACTAGAAGAGCTCCTCGAACCCATACCACGCCGACAGGCACCTAACACGACGGAACCCGTCGATGTACGCCAACGGTTGGCACAGGATTTGGAAGCCAATGCGAAAATTGCCGACAACGCGCGCTGTCGTCTGGAAGGGAGTGAGGTAACCATCCCAGTAACCCATGAACAAGCGTTGCAGATGCGGCGATCGGCGCGTAACTTCGTATCCGATCGATGGCTCCCTATGTGGATGAACAAGTGAAGAAGTGGTTGACGGATTTGGTGATCACGAAACGAACGACACCAACGACTGTTAATCTTCCTCTCCTTGCGGTACCGACATTCGATGCGGAAGGCAACGTCAAGAAGGTACGCGTGTGTTTAGACATGCGTGCCGTTAACGCGCTTATTCCTGGTGACCAGTTCCTGATCCCCAAGGTCAACGAACTCATATCTCGCCTCAAGAGTAAAAAAGTACTACACGACGCTGGACATATCGGCTGCATACCACAGGCTGCCCATCCATCCAGACTCACAATACTTATTTAGTTTTACACACGAACGTTATCAGTACTCGTTCACATCAGCACCGTTCGGTCTTCATGTGTACTCACGCAGCAGTTTCAACGTACCTTGAGTACAATACTTGATGATGGCTTACCGGTTCACCACTATATCGATGACATAGTTATCGCCAGTGACGGTTATGACGAACACGTTAGGACGGTGCAGAAGGTGATACAACGCTTAACATACCACAGTTTTAAGCTTAACCCTGCCAAGTGCCACTTCGCTATCTCCGAAGTCATGATCCTAGGGAAGAAAGTATCGGCACAAGGCATTGACATTGACCATGAAAAGCAGGCCAAGCTGATCGACTGGCCCACACCACCAACGATACAAAGATATAGCCTCGGCGTTGGGTTTAGCAAATTACCTCCACGAACATCTGCCTAATTTCGCGAACACGGTTGCACCCTTGCGCGAATTTTGCAAACTCAAACCAAAGGAGTTGATAGGTGATCGTTGGGAGGAGAGACATGCACAGGCGTGGCAGGCAATGAAAGACGCAGTGGTGAATGCTGTGGCGTTACACTTTCCGGTCGACGGCATTCCTCTAAACTTGGAAACCGACGCTAGCGATTACGGTTTAGGGGAGCGCTATTCCAATGGGTCAACGGTAAGAAACATTACTTAATGTTCTTTAGTAAGACTCTGAACCATGCGCAACAGAACTACGCCACACCTATGAAGGAGTTACTGGCATTGGTATATGGACTGACACATTTCAGGGAATACTTGGATGGGCAACGGTTTGCGGTCTTCACGGACCACAAGGCCCTTGTATATATGAACACACAGCTCAAGCTTAATCCGATGCTTCAGAGATGGCATCATATCATCGCGCCATTCAACTTTACCATATCGCATATACCAGGAGAGTCAAATGTGCTCCCGGACATGTTAAGTAGAGTACACGAGGGGACAGCGGAGCAGGACGAACTCGAAATAATGTATACCGACGGCTGGCAGTTATTCCCTAGTTACTTTGAACAAGCGCAACAACACTTTGGACCGAATGACATAGATGTATTTGCGGACCCAACCAACGCTCAGCTTCCTCGGTTCTGGACGAAGGATGATGATGGGGAAGGAGCGTTTGCCCACGACTGGTCGATAGTCGATGGATGGATGAACCCGCCTTGGGGACAGATACACAGGATGTTACGCAAGATACGAGCCGACGGCGCACGGGCCACAGTATGTCTACCATGGGTACCAAGAGCACCATGGTTCGACCTGTTCAAGCAGTTATTGCAGACAGAACCGGTGCTGGTACCACGGACACCACACACGTTCCTCAAGTACGCTAAGTACGCATGTGGGAAGACACCATGGGGTCATACCGTAGTAGCACGGGTGGGTCCTCCCAATGGATTCAAACTGGACCCGCTGTTTTCACAGCGACTTGGTTTTGCAGAACCAAAGCATACAAAATATATCATGTGCTTAGACACAGCGCGAGAAATCTCAGTGGCACTGGCAGATGCAGAGGGTCAACCGGCGTTTGCACAAGCGAGTCCGGCGGAGAAACAGCGTCGTACGCAACTCACGCAAGCGCAACACGAACAAGGACATCATGGGGCGGCGGACACAGTCCAACAACTTCGTCAGAACGGTCACGTTTGGCCAGGGGCACTTGAGTTAGCCACAGAAGTTAAGCGGCAATGTGGCACATGTTTGGGACAGGACACTTCTTCGTAAAGGTTTCCACCCGATGATTAGCATCGATGTACGCTACCCGTGGGACCATATTCAAGTGGACTACATCCCGATGCCACTGGAGTCCAGACGCAAGAACAATTATATTCTTCACGTCTTAGACATCGCCACAGGCTATTCTATCCTTCGAGCCACACCGGACAAGACAAAGGAAACCACGACACAGACACTCATAGAGATTTTTTTGGCGAACATGGTTTCCCCGTAAAATCCAAACAGACATGGGGAAGGAGTTCACCAACAAGTTAGTGGAGCTTCTGGTCCAGGAAGTGGGGATGCTACATAAGGTGTCTCCACCATATCGACCCCAAGTGCTGGGCGCGGCAGAACGACGTCACAAGGAGATTACACGTTCTATTCGACAATGCTGTGAGGCAGTTCCCCTTCGATGGGACGAACGCCTTCCGTTTACGATGCTATACCAGAACCTTCGGATATCCCGTCGCCATAAGAGTGCACCGTTTAGCGTGTACTTTGGCCGCCGCCATGTTCCGTTCGCCGATTTCACGGACGAGTTACCGGATTCTCAGCCGATGACGAATGACACCTGGGCACAACGATTAGACCAGTTACAGGACACTATATTGCCGACCCTCCACCACATTACCAAGAAGTATACAGGCAAGCTTACGACGACATTTGACCGCCTGCATGCTCACGACTTGGTACATTTCGACGAAGGAGATGTGGTCATGGTACGATCAGAAGGCCGAACAACGAAGGCTATGCGGCCATTGTTTGGACCATATGTAGTCAAAGCTAGACACGGCCAACGCTACGAGTTAGCGAACAAGGATGGTTCCGCCCCACCAGAATTCAAGACCAAACCGGTACGGGTGGAACTCCTCCGTTTAGTGCATAGACGCACAGACCCACCAATTAACGAAGACTTATGGACCGAAGGAGGGGTGGAGTTTCGCCATATTATCACACATCGTACGAATGATGAGACGGGGAAATTAGAATACCTGGTGAGATGGCGAGAAGGCGAACCAACGTGGGAAACAGCAGAAGCTTTTGATGATGCCAACGATATCGCGGCCTACCACAAAGCTTCGCAGACACGGACACGTAAGCGCCAACGTGCACAAGTCTAATACTTTATCTTCAATATAACTTTGTTCTCGGATATCGAGCTCAAGCTCTGGAGCATAAACCAGCAACTCTAGCTCCCGAGTATAAACCAGCCACTCGAGCTCTTGAATATAAAAAGCAGCGACTCTAGCTCCCGAGTTTAAACCAGCAACTCTAGCTCCCGAGTATAAACCAGCCTCTCGAGCTCTTGAGTATAAAAAGCAGCGACTCTAGCTCCCGAGTATAAACCACCACTCGAGCTCGCGAGAATAAACGGTTAGCACTCGAGCTCGCGAGGGAAAATCGTCAGCGGCTCAAGCTCGCGAGGTTAAATGAGCCACTCTTGCTTCGGAGTATAACACAGCGAAATCAATCAAACAACTCCTTGGGCATTGTTTTGAAACAGCGGGTTAATGGTTTGCACGGTTTCTGCCACTGGCAGTTTTTTCCCGACACAAATACAGTCCTATATTGTACTTGCCAAACTCCTATATGCTGACACAGATGAACAGTAGCTTCAAGAATTCAAACACGACGGGTCGCTCGAGACGTACACATCGGGTCCTCTAGCTCTCTGAGGTAAAATGCCAGCACAATGCTCTAGCTCTCTGAGGATAAATGCCAGCACAATGCTCTAGCTCTCGAGGATAAATGCCAGCACAATGCTCTAGCTCTCGAGGATAAATGCCAGCACAATGCTCTAGCTCTCGAGGATAATGCCAGCACATAAGGTACTATGCTATTCTTATCATCTCTGAAACTGGCACACTGCTTTGTTCAGTGCTTCAGTTTGGGGGGGTGTGGTCAGAATACAAGTACTTATATTTATTTGATTATTTTAGGTTTATTACAAGTTTTACAGTTTATCAGAATAATCTGATAAACTGGGTTTTAGGGTTTTGCTGGTTTTACAGCACATGACTAATGACTCATTTAAGAGTCAGTCATTTTAGGATTACTGTTTATAATTACTAATAAATGAACAACGTCCCCCTCCCTGAGGAGGGAGAACGTTGAGATACAGTTATCTCGCGTATACTTACTACAAATTGATGAAGCCATTCCCGGAGTTGTCCGGACTACACCTGCTCCCGCTAAACCTACACTACAGGACGTTGGCCGAATGATCACCGATTTTTGAAATTCAACTCAATCTAAAAAAATAGCCGCCCAATGCTCTGTTTCGTCTGTCAAAAGCCTAACCATGTTTCTTCTCTATGTTTGAAAGCTTGTGATCGTTGTAATGCTCTTAGACATAACAGCAGGGCGTGCACGGCTCAATATTTGACATGTAACGATTGTTCAATGTAAAGACACCTAGAGATAGTATGCTCTAAACGAAGCAATAAACACAACTTCCTTTATCATCTCACTACAACTATTGCTCGCATAACGATTCCCAACGTTTGTACAGCTACACAAATTAGCTCTCCTGACAACAACTTTTACTTGTCGACGGAGGTGGCACTGTGAACTACATGTGTAGAAATACGGCCTCCGGTCAGTCTACAATATTAAGATCAAATGAGACAACATGTTGGTTTTTATTTGTGTTTTAAATAGTTTATTACATGTTCTTTTTCCAATATTTCCAAAGTGTTCTAAATTCAGTTTGATGGCTCCAATAGCCTGAGTATTTCGTATGACTCATTTAATTGGACCTATTTGAGACGATAATAAATGTAGGATATTATAAACCAAATTTTATAATATCTTTTTTTTAATGGCTCAAAAGATTACGAGTCCAATGCATATAAAAAAAAACAGGGACTCGAATCAAATACATCACAACCATTCACTTGAAACTTGAAACACTTATAGCCTTCGGTTTTAATATCTGAGAACAATAGCCTTCGGTCATGTCTAAAATATCAAGATCAAATGAGACAACATATTGGTTTTTATTTGTATTTAAAATAATATAATCCAAATTCTTGTTCCAATATTTCCAAAGTGTTCTAAATTCAGTTTGATGGCTCCAATAGCCTGAGTATTTCGTATGACTCATTTAATTGGACCTATTTGAGACGATAATAAATGTAGGATATTATAAACCAAATTTTATAATATCTTTTTTTAATGGCTCAAAGATTACGAGTCCAATGCATATAAAAGCAGGGACTCGAATCAAATACATCACAACCATTCACTTGAAACTTGAAACACTTATAGCCTTCGGTTTTAATATCTGAGAACAATAGCCTTCGGTCATGTCTAAAATATCAAGATCAAATGAGACAACATATTGGTTTTTATTTGTATTTAAAATAATATAATCCAAATTATTGTTCCAATATTTCCAAAGTGTTCTAAATTCACTTTGATGTAAACTTCGATGGAAATTACTAGGTTTCAAACTATATTAAACTAAAATACAATTTAGTCAGTTAGGATTTAGCAGTGGTAGCTTGTGTAAGAATGATCGGGACTGCCTCTTGTTAAGAGCCTAAATATCCTCGATCACACAGGGCGTACCTCTAGCTGTTCTTTATTGAATAATTTTCACTAGAAGTACTAAGTGTTCATGACCACTTGCCTAATTTGTAAATAGACATAATAACGTAAGTCACGTTAATACATTAGCTGATATAAATAAAGTTCCATCTGAAGAAAAGTTAAAAAAAGAAAAAGACTTATTGGATTTTGGAGATTGGCGGGAGGACCAAAATCTATAAGTAGTAGTTCGGAGATTATAAAATTTAGTTTATAATATCCTACATCTACTAATGTCTCAAATAGGTCCAAGCAGATGTCATACCAAATACTCAGGCTATTGGAGCCATCAAAGTGAATTTAGAACACTTTGGAAATATTGGAAAAAGAGCTTGTACTAAATTATTTAAAATACAAATAAAAACCAATGTACTATCTCAATTGATCTTGATATTTTAGACTCGGAGGCTGTATTTCTACAGATCTAATCGCAGCGTACCATTGACTTAAGACCCAATTCACCCTGATTCTCAGTATCTATTCAGTTTCACTAAGTCTTTTTTTTTAAAATACAAATAAAAAAAACCAATGTATTATCTCAATTGATCTTGATATTTTAGACTGACCGGAGGCCGTATTTCTACATAGCCCCCCAGTAGCTTTTAGAACTACGAACGTACGTTAAGATACGATCTAGTTGGTAAAGCGAAAACCAAAGTAAAAAACGGTTTCGGTCATGACTTATCGAGTAAGTATGTGCCTATATGTACGAGTTCAAGACTCATGTTGTACTCTATGTCGTTTAGTATTTGGTCCAGTAACCATTTCCGATGTAGGCGCCTTACGTTTATTATTTGGTAAGGTAATAGCCAAAGGCTGTTCTTCATTAGTAAGTAAGTTTGAACAATTTTCTGCACTGTTGGTAAGCAGATCAGAAAGTTTAGTCACGTAGGAAGTAGGTGGCAAATAGGGAATTTCAGATACGTCAGGGTTTGTAGTCACCTGAGGAAACCCTTTTCGTTTATCTCGTGTGTTCTTAGTAAACGCTGTTCCATTTCTTATTAAAGATACGCTTATCGCGATTTCACGAAATGCACCGGAAGTTAGGAAGCTACTGTCCCATCATGAAACGGGTCTTGTGGTAAGTGTAACCGTACTTCGGATGTTTTATCAATTATATCTTTGACTTGTGACTCCATAACTGGTATATCAGAATCAAATGAGCGAGCGAATGAGAGTTCGGAGGTAGGGATACGGTGAGTGCCTAGATTGGTTGCGCTAGTACCATCAATGTTATTCACTTCGTAAGTATCACTCTTCTCATCATGGTAGGAAATAACAAAAGGTCCTATCGTCTTAGAAGAGAGTTCGGTAACGTTGGCGTTTCGATTTATAATGTTAACGTAATCGCCGACTTTGAACTGAACAATGTTCTTAGTGTTATTCCATCGGTCATACGCTTTAAGTAGGACGCGATTCTTGTGCTCGAGTAAACAGGGGTAAACAACGTTCTGCATATGCTGATCTTTTGTAGCCACGGGGTAGCGTGTTTCTCAGGCGCAGTTTTATCAAACGTTGCTTGTAATTCACTATAGCGGCCAAAGAAATAGTGAAACGGGAGTGTTCCAGTTTGAGGATTCATGCAGTTATTCATTTGAGTCTGAACCCATTTCAAATGATAAGGCCACATATCCTCAACGTCGTCTAGTGCGGTACGCAAGAGTTTCTTAAGTTCTCTATGACGTGTCTCATTTGCACCCTGCGTTTGAGGTTTGTAAGGAACACCACGCCTATGGGTCATGCCTGATACGAGTATAAGTGCCTCCATTACGTCGGTACAAAACTCACTACCGTTATCAGAACATAGTACTCGGGGAAACCGAAGTCATTAAAGACGTGATAGCATAATTCTGCCACTGTTTGTGGACGTTTGTTCGGTATTGCATAAAGCAAGTTATAGCCCGAAGCCACACATAAGAAATGACAGATATATACATCGCCAGTATGCTTGGATCGCGGGAGTTTAACCAAATCGACTATGACTCGGCGCATCGGTTGGTCTTCTGTCACACTTTTTTGGGGTGCCCAACCGTATCGCTTGATCTGGTTCTTTTCACAATCAGTACAGCGTCGGTATACTTCACGTATGGTTTCTTTCAGCGCCGGGTGATCAAGCCCTGCACGAATAGCCATTATATAAGTATGCTCATATGCTCGATGCGTTAAATTATGTATAATTTTAACTCTACTTTCGAGCTCCTCTAAGTCAGTCAGATTCTGCGTAACGCTGGCTGGATGAACCATAGTCCTGTTGGAAAGGGCAACCTCAGTATCAGGAGGGTAGAGTCCTGAGATACATAATTGACAACATTGGATTGTTGAAGTATCTTCTTCAGTTGTTTCTGCAACTCCTGGCTGTTCTTTAAGCAGCGCTTTAAGTAGTTGAGTGCGAGCTTCAGGTTCTCTTAGAGTTTTGAGTCTTTGATCCATGGCCTTAGCTAGTTCCATGTTTTTACGATCTAATGCCGTTTCAATCGGCATTACCTCGACTGCAATCTTGTTGGGTGCATGTGTTGTACGAGTCTTGAGCTTTTGTTCAAACTCTTTAGACTCCTCTAGTTTAGCTAAGAATTCGGTTGAGGGTTTCCACTTAGTGGTACCTGCAGGACCGATGCGACAAACAATGGTGTGTTTCCAAGGCGTCTTCTTAATAGAATAGGATCCCTGATACAAGAACGTGTCGGTTTCACGGTCGACATAAATAGGTTCGTCTTGAATCATATTAATTAAATCACGTATCCATGGGTCGGAGTTACGTAAGGGACAACACAGCGTAATGGTAGATTTAGTAATATTAACATAATTTAACAACTGTGCGATAAGTTGACAAGGTGGGTTAGCCCACGCATTATGCTTTGATAAGTCAAGCTGAAATGCATCACCTTTAGGATGAGTCAACGACCTATATTCAGAAACCTGTTTGTTATGTTCTGCGGCGAACATATCAACAGTAAATGGACCCCATCGTGATTGAGCGAGGTTAAACCATTTCTTATTTAGCATCCAATCGGTTGCTAATAACTCTTTGACTGTTTTCTGGTAGTCGGGCACAAGTCGAGAGAGCATGTCAGGAAGATGGTTATGTATTCCTGGAATGTGTGTTATATTAAAAGCGAACTTGGCAATAATGTCATGCCAGCGGCTCACCAACTGTGAATCAGGGTTCATATCTTTAAGTATGTTAAAGACTTTGATCACAGGCGACAGTAAAGTAACTTCCATAAAGGTAGTCTTTAAACTGTCTTAGCGCAGTAACTATAGCAAGGAGCTCTTGTTTAACGGTAGGGTAATTCCGTTGACTCTTATTATAACTCTTGCTAAAGAATTGTATGTAGCGCGGTTTACCATTTATCGTTTGGTAAAGCACTCCACCTACCGCTCGATCTGAAGCGTCGGTTGCTACTTGAATGGGACACCATCCACAGGGTACTGCATGATGGGTGCGTCCATTACTTTACTTTTGACTAGTTTAAATGCATCATCACATTCTTTTTAGTCCAAAGCTTTCCCAAAGGTCCTTTGTGCAGCCGTAGGTGACTGAAAGGCTTTTAAGTAATGAGAAAGATGCGGTACCGAATCCGAGAAGAAGTTAACAAACCCACACACAGAGTTCACATCTCTTCCAGTAATTGGTGTTGATAAATCCAACAGAAACTGTTTCTTGCCAGGATCAATTTCTACCCCTGCTGCAGATACTTTGTAGCCAAGTAAGTGTATAGTATCTTTAGCAAAAGAACACTTGTCTTCGTTAATCTTAAGTTTAGCATGATTAAGTCGCTTTAAGACTTCTTTAACGAGTTTAGCATGTTCATGTGCTGTCTTTGTAAAGATAACTATATCATCTAAATAGACTGATACGTTATACGACAGGTCCGCAAATAGTTCCATCATAACTTGTTGGAAGAAAGAAGGTAACATGTGTAAGCCTTCAGGCACACTTTAAACTGGTACTTCTTACCTTGCCAAGTAAAGGAAAAGTATTTCCTATGAGGCTCATATATCTGTAGTTGATGGAATGCAGCTTTTAAGTCTATCTTGGAAAAGATAGTCGCACCTCCATTTTGCGTAGTATCTCGCTTATCTTAGGTAAGGGAAAACTATGTTGCGGAATTAGTTTGTTGATTGGCGACAGGTCTAGTACTACTCTTGTTTTACTAAACGTTCCATCAGATTTATATTGATCGACCGCTAAGAGAGCTAAGTTAACTGGGGTTGCATCATAATTGATTTCAATTAGACCCTGTTTTAACCAATCTTCGATTTGGGTTTTGACAACGTCTTTGTGTCTCCAACTCACGTAGTTATGTGAAGGACACTTTAACTTAGAGAAGTCGACGTTTGTTAAGTCAAGTCTAACGTACCCATTAGAGAACTTAAAACATACACCAGTCAGTTATTGCAATCTTCCTGTTTTGTATAATTAAGTCCATAATTATATCGGTGAAGTGCGGAATCATATCCTTTGCTTCACCTTCCGGAGGTTTAGGTATCTCTTAACATATTATCATCTGACTGATCTTTATTCGGGTTCAGCCCATTAGGCAGACCAGTGAGTGTTATACCTAAACTGAGAAGATCAGTCATACCTATAATTAAATCGTATTTCTGAGACATGTCAGTAACGATTAGGTGAGTCTTCACTTCTCTCTATCTGACAGCATTATGTGTGCATAGTCAATGGCTTGTTCGCAAGTAGTAACTTTGCCATTTCCCAAGATTAAATCAGTTGTTTCGTTATGGACAGCCATATCTGTAGCGTAGGCTACTCGGCATGAGATAGCAGAGACTTCAGCCCCTGATCAAATAGTGCCATAACTTTTTTCTCCATTTACGAAAACTGTTTGAAAGATACGTTCATCTCCTTTGGTATAGATTTTATTGAACATTTTCTCATAATCTTGCTCTAGTGCACATATGGTACTGTCAGTGCTTAACTTGGACGTCTGGTAAGTCCTTGCAATCCTCTTTGTGCCAACCGTTAGTACCCTTGCAAGTAGCACACTCTTTCATATAGTGTCCAAAATCTGGCTTTGCCTGGTGCACACTTAACAGGGTCGTGTCTACCATTCCACTTGCCATTACGTTTTGTGAGGTTGTAACCACACTTCTTGCAAGGCGCTCTCACCTTCTTATCACCTTCGGTTCGGTAGAAGTAGAGCCAGTACCCCTCCAGTAGTAGTGAGGTTTCTTAGTACTACGCGCAGTATTAGTCTCTACTGCGTTTCGCTTAGTGGGCTGGGTGTAGCTCGTGGTACTAAGTACTCTAGTAGAGGAATTGGTATGCTTGTGTACTATCTTCTCAAAGACAGACCAAGGCATAGATCGCAAATCACCATAGGCGATGATGTCATCATTGACTTTCTTAAAGAGGTTAGCTCCCAGAGTCTCCATCATCTGACAAATTAATAAATATTCGCCAGTATAGGTACGACCACCCATCCGAGTATTCATATGTGTCATATGAGCTAGAGCACCTCGAATAGTGGTATCGTTCGCAAAGAACTTGCGAGACTCTAGAAGTTCACGGTCACGTGCATCTTCAAAAAAAAGGTGTTAAGTATATTATCACGCAACTGGTGCCAGGTACTTGTGACGAAAGCTAAGCAGCTTTAGCCTTTTGTATGGCTCAATGGTACCAGTACCCACCGCATCAGGGCACCCTAAGCTGAGTTCAGAAGAAACAAATCTACGATGCCTGAAACAGGCTATAAACAAAACAAACGTCGCGTTGGCCGAGATGAGCCAGACCACTGACCCAGTATGGGGGTCTTGAAACACTATGTATTACCCTCGTAAGTTGTCATGTGGAGGCTCGATCAATGACCGAGGATGGACCTCAGCTACCAGCTGGTAGACCTAAGTACCAACACCAGCCAGTCTCCATTGTTTCCTCAGCTTGTGTGGGTGTTGTCACATTATTATTTGAGTGCGCTCACCCTTTCTCCGGTAAAGTAGCATGCTCATATAATAGTTCAGTACCTCAGGGCTAGGTGCCTTACAACTTGAAAAATAAATATTCATAAAGTTATAAAAGCGTACACCGACTGATTAACCTGACTCCTGACTTTGCCGTGGTCCGACTCACGCTAAGAAGCCT
>LUCW03001999.1:5000-38161 GCA_001586965.3 Sphaeroforma sirkka | reverse complement strand
GATTTTTTGGCGAACATGGTTTCCCCGTAAAATCCAAACAGACATGGGGAAGGAGTTCACCAACAAGTTAGTGGAGCTTCTGGTCCAGGAAGTGGGGATGCTACATAAGTGTCTCCACCATATCGACCCCAAGTGCTGGGCGCGGCAGAACGACGTCACAAGGAGATTACACGTTCTATTCGACAATGCTGTGAGGCAGTTCCCCTTCGATGGGACGAACGCCTTCCGTTTACGATGCTATACCAGAACCTTCGGATATCCCGTCGCCATAAGAGTGCACCGTTTAGCGTGTACTTTGGCCGCCGCCATGTTCCGTTCGCCGATTTCACGGACGAGTTACCGGATTCTCAGCCGATGACGAATGACACCTGGGCACAACGATTAGACCAGTTACAGGACACTATATTGCCGACCCTCCACCACATTACCAAGAAGTATACAGGCAAGCTTACGACGACATTTGACCGCCTGCATGCTCACGACTTGGTACATTTCGACGAAGGAGATGTGGTCATGGTACGATCAGAAGGCCGAACAACGAAGGCTATGCGGCCATTGTTTGGACCATATGTGAGTCAAAGCTAGACACGGCCAACGCTACAGAGTTAGCGAACAAGGATGGTTCCGCCCCACCAGAATTCAAGACCAAACCGGTACGGGTGGAACTCCTCCGTTTAGTGCATAGACGCACAGACCCACCAATTAACGAAGACTTATGGACCGAAGGAGGGGTGGAGTTTCGCCATATTATCACACATCGTACGAATGATGAGACGGGGAAATTAGAATACCTGGTGAGATGGCGAGAAGGCGAACCAACGTGGGAAAACAGCAGAAGCTTTTGATGATGCCAACGATATCGCGGCCTACCACAAAGCTTCGCAGACACGGACACGTAAGCGCCAACGTGCACAAGTCTAATACTTTATCTTCAATATAACTTTGTTCTCGGATATCGAGCTCAAGCTCTGGAGCATAAACCAGCAACTCTAGCTCCCGAGTATAAACCAGCCACTCGAGCTCTTTGAATATAAAAAAGCAGCGACTCTAGCTCCCGAGTTTAAACCAGCAACTCTAGCTCCCGAGTATAAACCAGCCTCTCGAGCTCTTGAGTATAAAAAAAGCAGCGACTCTAGCTCCCGAGTATAAACCAGCCACTCGAGCTCGCGAGAATAAACGGTTAGCACTCGAGCTCGCGAGGGAAAATCGTCAGCGGCTCAAGCTCGCGAGGTTAAATGAGCCACTCTTGCTTCGGAGTATAACACAGCGAAATCAATCAAACAACTCCTTGGGCATTGTTTTGAAACAGCGGGTTAATGGTTTGCACGGTTTCTGCCACTGGCAGTTTTTTCTCCGACACAAATACAGTCCTATATTGTACTTGCCAAACTCCTATATGCTGACACAGATGAACAGTAGCTTCAAGAATTCAAACACGACGGGTCGCTCGAGACGTACACATCGGGTCCTCTAGCTCTCTGAGGTAAAATGCCAGCACAATGCTCTAGCTCTCTGAGGATAAATGCCAGCACAATGCTCTAGCTCTCGAGGATAAATGCCAGCACAATGCTCTAGCTCTCGAGGATAAATGCCAGCACAATGCTCTAGCTCTCGAGGATAATGCCAGCACATAAGGTACTATGCTATTCTTATCATCTCTGAAACTGGCACACTGCTTTGTTCAGTGCTTCAGTTTGGGGGGGTTGTGGTCAGAATACAAGTACTTATATTTATTTGATTATTTTAGGTTTATTACAAGTTTTACAGTTTATCAGAATAATCTGATAAACTGGGTTTTAGGGTTTTGCTGGTTTTACAGCACATGACTAATGACTCATTTAAGAGTCAGTCATTTTAGGATTACTGTTTATAATTACTAATAAATGAACAACGTCCCTCCCTGAGGGAGGGAGAACGTTGAGATACAGTTATCTCGCGTATACTTACTACAAATTGATGAAGCCATTCCCGGAGTTGTCCGGACTACACCTGCTCCCGCTAAACCTACACTACAGGACGTTGGCCGAATGATCACCGATTTTTGAAATTCAACTCAATCTAAAAATAGCCGCCCAATGCTCTGTTTCGTCTGTCAAAAGCCTAACCATGTTTCTTCTCTATGTTTGAAAGCTTGTGATCGTTGTAATGCTCTTAGACATAACAGCAGGGCGTGCACGGCTCAATATTTGACATGTAACGATTGTTCAATGTAAAGACACC
This sequence comes from Sphaeroforma sirkka, assembly GCA_001586965.3. Classification (NCBI taxonomy): domain Eukaryota; class Ichthyosporea; order Ichthyophonida; genus Sphaeroforma; species Sphaeroforma sirkka. The sequence continues at coordinate 35,941 of LUCW03001999.1, read as the reverse complement.
TAGAGATAGTATGCTCTAAACGAAGCAATAAACACAACTTCCTTTATCATCTCACTACAACTATTGCTCGCATAACGATTCCCAACGTTTGTACAGCTACACAAATTAGCTCTCCTGACAACAACTTTTACTTGTCGACGGAGGTGGCACTGTGAACTACATGTGTAGAAATACGGCCTCCGGTCAGTCTACAATATTAAGATCAAATGAGACAACATGTTGGTTTTTTATTTGTGTTTTAAATAGTTTATTACATGTTCTTTTTTTTCCAATATTTCCAAAGTGTTCTAAATTCAGTTTGATGGCTCCAATAGCCTGAGTATTTCGTATGACTCATTTAATTGGACCTATTTGAGACGATAATAAATGTAGGATATTATAAACCAAATTTTATAATATATCTTTTTTTTAATGGCTCAAATTTACGAGTCCAATGCATATAAAAGCAGGGACTCGAATCAAATACATCACAACCATTCACTTGAAACTTGAAACACTTATAGCCTTCGGTTTTAATATCTGAGAACAATAGCCTTCGGTCATGTCTAAAATATCAAGATCAAATGAGACAACATATTGGTTTTATTTGTATTTAAAATAATATAATCCAAATTCTGTTCCAATATTTCCAAAGTGTTCTAAATTCAGTTTGATGGCTCCAATAGCCTGAGTATTTCGTATGACTCATTTAATTGGACCTATTTGAGACGATAATAAATGTAGGATATTATAAACCAAATTTTATAATATCTTTTTTTTTAATGGCTCAAAAGATTACGAGTCCAATGCATATAAAAGCAGGGACTCGAATCAAATACATCACAACCATTCACTTGAAACTTGAAACACTTATAGCCTTCGGTTTTAATATCTGAGAACAATAGCCTTCGGTCATGTCTAAAATATCAAGATCAAATGAGACAACATATTGGTTTTTATTTGTATTTAAAATAATATAATCCAAATTATTGTTCCAATATTTCCAAAGTGTTCTAAATTCACTTTGATGTAAACTTCGATGGAAATTACTAGGTTTCAAACTATATTAAACTAAAATACAATTTAGTCAGTTAGGATTTAGCAGTGGTAGCTTGTGTAAGAATGATCGGGACTGCCTCTTGTTAAGAGCCTAAATATCCTCGATCACACAGGGCGTACCTCTAGCTGTTCTTTATTGAATAATTTTCACTAGAAGTACTAAGTGTTCATGACCACTTGCCTAATTTGTAAATAGACATAATAACGTAAGTCACGTTAATACATTAGCTGATATAAATAAAGTTCCATCTGAAGAAAAAAGTTAAAAAAAAAAAAAAAAAGACTTATTGATTTTGGAGATTGGCGGGAGGACCAAAATCTATAAGTAGTAGTTCGGAGATTATAAAATTTAGTTTATAATATCCTACATCTACTAATGTCTCAAATAGGTCCAAGCAGATGAGTCATACCAAATACTCAGGCTATTGGAGCCATCAAAGTGAATTTAGAACACTTTGGAAATATTGGAAAAAAGAGCTTGTACTAAATTATTTAAAATACAAATAAAACCAATGTACTATCTCAATTGATCTTGATATTTTAGACTCGGAGGCTGTATTTCTACAGATCTAATCGCAGCGTACCATTGACTCCCAATTCACCCTGATTCTCAGTATCTATTCAGTTTCACTAAGTCTTTTTATTTAAAATACAAATAAAAACCAATGTATTATCTCAATTGATCTTGATATTTTAGACTGACCGGAGGCCGTATTTCTACATAGCCCCCAGTAGCTTTTAGAACTACGAACGTACGTTAAGATACGATCTAGTTGGTAAAGCGAAAACCAAAGTAAAAACGGTTTCGGTCATGACTTATCGAGTAAGTATGTGCCTATATGTACGAGTTCAAGACTCATGTTGTACTCTATGTCGTTTAGTATTTGGTCCAGTAACCATTTCCGATGTAGGCGCCTTACGTTTATTATTTGGTAAGGTAATAGCCAAAGGCTGTTCTTCATTAGTAAGTAAGTTTGAACAATTTTCTGCACTGTTGGTAAGCAGATCAGAAAGTTTAGTCACGTAGGAAGTAGGTGGCAAATAGGGAATTTCAGATACGTCAGGGTTTGTAGTCACCTGAGGAAACCCTTTTCGTTTATCTCGTGTGTTCTTGTGTAAACGCTTATTCCATTTCTTATTAAAGATACGAAGGAAGTCGCGAGATTCACGAAATGCACCGGAAGTTAGCCAAGCTACTGTCCCATCCATGAAACGGGTCTTGTGGTAAGTGAACCCGTCTTCGGATGTTTTATCAATTATATCTTTGACTTGTGACTCCATAACTGGTATATCAGAATCAAATGAGCGAGCGAATGAGAGTTCGGAGGTAGGGATACGGTGAGTGCCTAGATTGGTTGCACTAGTACCATCAATGTTATTCACTTCGTAAGTATCACTCTTCTCATCATGGTAGGAAATAACAAAAGGTCCTATCGTCTTAGAAGAGAGTTCGGTAACGTTGGCGTTTCGATTTATAATGTTAACGTAATCGCCGACTTTGAACTGAACAATGTTCTTAGTGTTATTCCATCGGTCATACGCTTTAAGTAGGACGCGATTCTTGTGCTCGAGTAAACAGGGGTAAACAACGTTCTGCATATGCTCGATCTTTTGTAGCCACGGGGTAGCGTGTTTCTCGGGCGCAGTTTTATCAAACGTTGCTTGTAATTCACTATAGCGGCCAAAGAAATAGTGAAACGGGAGTGTTCCAGTTTGAGGATTCATGCAGTTATTCATTTGAGTCTGAACCCATTTCAAATGATAAGGCCACATATCCTCAACGTCGTCTAGTGCGGTACGCAAGAGTTTCTTAAGTTCTCTATGACGTGTCTCATTTTGCACCCTGCGTTTGAGGTTTGTAAGGAACACCACGCCTATGGGTCATGCCTGATACGAGTATAAGTGCCTCCATTACGTCGGTACAAAACTCACTACCGTTATCAGAACATAGTACTCGGGAAACCGAAGTCATTAAAGACGTGATAGCATAATTCTGCCACTGTTTGTGGACGTTTGTTCGGTATTGCATAAAGCAAGTTATAGCCCGAAGCCACACATAAGAAATGACAGATATATACATCGCCAGTATGCTTGGATCGCGGGAGTTTAACCAAATCGACTATGACTCGGCGCATCGGTTGGTCTTCTGTCACACTTTTTTAGGGGTGCCCAACCGTATCGCTTGATCTGGTTCTTTTCACAATCAGTACAGCGTCGGTATACTTCACGTATGGTTTCTTTCAGCGCCGGGTGATCAAGCCCTGCACGAATAGCCATTATATAAGTATGCTCATATGCTCGATGCGTTAAATTATGTATAATTTTAACTCTACTTTCGAGCTCCTCTAAGTCAGTCAGATTCTGCGTAACGCTGGCTGAATGAACCATAGTCCTGTTGGAAAGGGCAACCTCAGTATCAGGAGGGGTAGAGTCCTGAGATACATAATTGACAACATTGGATTGTTGAAGTATCTTCTTCAGTTGTTTCGCAACTCCTGACTGTTCTTTAAGCAGCGCTTTAAGTAGTTGAGTGCGAGCTTCAGGTTCTCTTAGAGTTTTGAGTATTTGATCCATGGCCTTAGCTAGTTCCATGTTTTTTACGATCTAATGCCGTTTCAATCGGCATTACCTCGACTGCAATCTTGTTGGGTGCATGTGTTGTACGAGTCTTGAGCTTTTGTTCAAACTCTTTAGACTCCTCTAGTTTAGCTAAGAATTCGGTTGAGGGTTTCCACTTAGTGGTACCTGCAGGACCGATGCGACAAACAATGGTGTGTTTCCAAGGCGTCTTCTTAATAGAATAGGATCCCTGATACAAGAACGTGTCGGTTTCACGGTCGACATAAATAGGTTCGTCTTGAATCATATTAATTAAATCACGTATCCATGGGTCGGAGTTACGTAAGGGACAACACAGCGTAATGGTAGATTTAGTAATATTAACATAATTTAACAACTGTGCGATAAGTTGACAAGGTGGGTTAGCCCACGCATTATGCTTTGATAAGTCAAGCTGAAATGCATCACCTTTAGGATGAGTCAACGACCTATATTCAGATACCTGTTTGTTATGTTCTGCGGCGAACATATCAACAGTAAATGGACCCCATCGTGATTGAGCGAGGTTAAACCATTTCTTATTTAGCATCCAATCGGTTGCTAATAACTCTTTGACTGTTTTCTGGTAGTCGGGCACAAGTCGAGAGAGCATGTCAGGAAGATGGTTATATATTCCTGGAATGTGTGTTATATTAAAAGCGAACTTGGCAATAATGTCATGCCAGCGGCTCACCAACTGTGAATCAGGGTTCATATCTTTTAAGTATGTTAAAGACTTTTGATCACAGGCGACAGTAAAGTAACTTCCATAAAGGTAGTCTTTAACTGTCTTAGCGCAGTAACTATAGCAAGGAGCTCTTGTTTAACGGTAGGGTAATTCCGTTGACTCTTATTATAACTCTTGCTAAAGAATTGTATGTAGCGCGGTTTACCATTTATCGTCTGGTAAAGCACTCCACCTACCGCTCGATCTGAAGCGTCGGTTGCTACTTGGAATGGGACACCATCCACAGGGTACTGCATGATGGGTGCGCCCATTACTTTACTTTTGACTAGTTTAAATGCATCATCACATTCTTTAGTCCAAAGCTTTCCCAAAGGTCCTTTGTGCAGCCGTAGGTGACTGAAAGGCTTTAAGTAATGAGAAAGATGCGGTACCGAATCCGAGAAGAAGTTAACAAACCCACACACAGAGTTCACATCTCTTCCAGTAATTGGTGTTGATAAATCCAACAGAAACTGTTTCTTGCCAGGATCAATTTCTACCCCTGCTGCAGATACTTTGCAGCGAAGTAAGTGTATAGTATCTTTAGCAAAAGAACACTTGTCTTCGTTAATCTTAAGTTTAGCATGATTAAGTCGCTTTAAGACTTCTTTAGCGAGTTTAGCATGTTCATGTGCTGTCTTTGTAAAGATAACTATATCAACTAAATAGACTGATACGTTATACGACAGGTCCGCAAATAGTTCCATCATAACTTGTTGGAAGAAAGAAGGTAACATGTGTAAGCCTCCAGGTGCACCTTTAAACTGGTACTTCTTACCTTGCCAAGTAAAGGAAAAATATTTCCTATGAGGCTCATATATCTGTAGTTGATGGAATGCAGCTTTTAAGTCTATCTTGGAAAAGATAGTCGCACCCTTCATTTTGCGTAGTATCTCGTTTATCTTAGGTAAGGGAAAACTATGTTGCGGAATTAGTTTGTTGATTGGCGACAGGTCTAGTACTACTCTTGTTTTACTAAACGTTCCATCAGATTTATATTGATCGACCGCTAAGAGAGCTAAGTTAACTGGGGTTGCATCATAATTGATTTCAATTAGATCCTGTTTTAACCAATCTTCGATTTGGGTTTTGACAACGTCTTTGTGTCTCCAACTCACGTAGTTATGTGAAGGACACTTTAACTTAGAGAAGTCGACGTTTGTTAAGTCAAGTCTAACGTACCCATTAGAGAACTTAAACATACACCAGTCAGTTATTGCAATCTTCCTGTTTTGTATAATTAAGTCCATAATTATATCGGTGAAGTGCGGAATCATATCCTTTGCTTCACCTTCCGGAGGTTTAGGTATCTTTAACATATTATCATCTGACTGATCTTTATTCGGGTCTAGCCCATTAGGCAGACCAGTGAGTGTTATACCTAAACTGAGAAGATCAGTCATACCTATAATTAAATCGTATTTCTGAGACATGTCAGTGACGATTAGGTGAGTCTTCACTTCTCTTCTATCTGACAGCATTATGTGTGCATAGCCAATGGCTTGTTCGCAAGTAGTAACTTTGCCATTTCCCAAGATTAAATCAGTTGTTTCGTTATGGACAGCCATATCTGTAGCGTAGGCTACTCGGCATGAGATAGCAGAGACTTCAGCCCCTGGATCAAATAGTGCCATAACTTTTTCTCCATTTACGAAAACTGTTTGAAAGATACGTTCATCTCCTTTGGTATAGATTTTATTGAACATTTTCTCATAATCTTGCTCTATTGCGCACATATGGTACTGTCAGTGCTTAACTTGGACGTCTGGTAAGTCCTTGCAATCTTCATTGTGCCAACCGTTAGTACCCTTGCAAGTAGCACACACTTTCATATAGTGTCCAAAATCTGGCTTGCCTGGTGCACACTTAACAGGGTCGTGTCTACCATTCCACTTGCCATTACGTTTTGTGAGGTTGTAACCACACTTCTTGCAAGGCGCTCTCACCTTCTTATCACCTTTCGGTTCGGTAGAAGTAGAGCCAGTACCCCCTCCAGTAGTAGTGCGAGGTTTCTTAGTACTACGCGCAGTATTAGTCTCTACTGCGTTTCGCTTAGTGGGCTGGGTGTAGCTCGTGGTACTAAGTACTCTAGTAGAGGAATTGGTATGCTTGTGTACTATCTTCTCAAAGACAGACCAAGGCATAGATCGCAAATCACCATAGGCGATGATGTCATCATTGACTTTCTTAAAGAGGTTAGCTCCCAGAGTCTCCATCATCTGACAAATTAATAAATATTCGCCAGTATAGGTACGACCACCAATCCGAGTATTCATATGTGTCATATGAGCTAGAGCACCTCGAATAGTGGTATCGTTCGCAAAGAACTTGCGAGACTGTAGAAGTTCACGGTCACGTGCATCTTCAAAAAAGGTGTTAAGTATATTATCACGCAACTGGTGCCAGGGTAGGGCTTTCCAGTTGGGCTCATCAGCCTTCAAGATAGTTCGCCATTGCATCAGCCACCAAGCATACGATATATATATATATATATATATATATATATATATATATATATATATATATATATATATAAATATTACTTCGGAGGCGAGTCCTTTCCTGACTCATCCCACAGGCCGCAGTTAAAATACACATTCGTTAGCAGTGCATGTACCATCTCCGCCTGGTCTCCTTTGGCCGATGCCCATTCCTTCGTCGCTGCCCTCAGATCTAACACCTCCATAATAGGCACTAACAGCTGACCTTTTAGCCTTTTGTATGGCTCAATAGTACCACCCGTATCGGGCACCCTAAGCTGATTCAAGCACAAAATCACGATGCCACAAACAAACTATAAACAAAACAAACGTCGCGTTGGCTGAAGATGACCGAACTACTGACAATGTAAGTCGCAGAAACACTATGTATTACCCTCGTAAGTTGTCAGTAAGGCTCAGTCAAACCGAAAGGATGGACCTCAGCTACTGTGTGCGACCTAAGTACCAACACCAGCCGGTCTCACATTGTTCTCAACATGTGTGTGGGTGTTGTCATTATTATTATTTGAGTGCGCTCACCCTTTCCGGTAAAGTATGCTCATATAATAGTTCGGTACTCAGGGCTAGGTGCCTTACAACTTGAAAAATAAATATTCATAAAAAAGTTACAAAAAAAGCGCAAATGCCACCGACAACTGTCCTGACTTCCGTCTTTGTCGTGGTCCGACTCACGCTAAGAAGCCTGTCCTGTGGTTCCCTTTCTAACGCCACCATTGTCGCGCTCCGGCAGATTAGAAGATTTACCCTGGTAGTTCTGCAGCGCCTGCGTGCACCACTGAGGGTAGCCTGCCTCCAGGCTCGGCGCCTGCCGTTGGAACAATTCTAAAACCTGAACCATTAGCTTGGTCGGCCGCGTCCAGTAGAATGACGTGAGGCACCGAGTACATGTTTTGTACCTGTCATATTGGGTGTAATAAAGAGTCCACCTGGTAAGTAATGGACGTTGTCACGAATTGTGACATCTTAATCAACATCACTAGCCTTTGTCGCGCTTCTCCCATGGTGTCATGGTTTATACTGCGCGCCTGGTGTTATAAATTCGTCGAGAGCGCGGAGTGGAACATATGGGTAGCCGGGCCACGTTCGAAATCCGTAACGATAGGGTCGTCTGGCAAGTTGACGTAAAATTACTTGTATATGTGCCCCAGCTGCGCCTGGTTAAGTGTGGTGTGATGGTTGTCTTCTCTTGTCTTAGTAAAATGAGATAACGTTTTCATTGCCCGCCATTTCGTCATCCAGACTCCGACTAGGGTGAATTTATCCTCATCGTAGATCGGCAGCTAGAAGTTATTCGAATTGGACATCCTGTCGATCCTTTCAATTAAATTCAGATATCAAACTTGTTGAATTTTGTCGCTTAGGTCTTAGCTAGTTTAGTTTGTAGTCCGAGCTGTAAACTACGGTTTATTTGACTATTGGAAATCTAAATTAGATAAAGCCCAAACCCTGAGTGACCAACATAGTAGTGTAAGACTAAAACGTAATTAACATGAGTCTGCCCTCTAGTAAGGGGAGACTCACAATACGGCTCTTAATTATTATCAAATGAACAATTCATAAAATTATATTAGAACACAACAAATTGTAGGTCTGATGTGAACCTGTCCATAGTCCCAGGTGCAGGACAGTCCGACTTAACTCCTAGGACAAGTGTCATATCCCGTACTACAAAATCAAAAACACTAAGCTGAAGCAGTAGACATCTGCACCTAAACCCCTTCACTTGGTACCTAGCTCCCCATTCCATTTCAGGCATATCTAGTTGGCTTGCTAGGAGGAGTCAGGATCATGTTGTCCTAAATATTGACAGCTATGAACTTCGTCCTATTTCTCAGTAAGTTATCTTGCTCTGAGATTATAGTAAATTATACTGAGAAACTGTACTAAACCCTCTGTTCACAGTGTTCTGGTGCTATCCGAAGGGTTATATTCAAGTGTCAAATTTTGTCTGAGTCCCGATTTAGATATAATTCCAATTTTGGTAGAAAACATATTTTTTTTTTGGAAATCCACTTAATTTTACACAGTAGAGTCCTTAGCTCTAATGTGTACTACCACATGTTCAGAAATTCAAATATCGAAGTACTTGTTCATTCCAATTCCGTTTAAACGTATTCCAGGAATATAAGTCTAACCGTTTAAACGTTGATACATTTATAATATACGTTAACATGTGCTTCTACTATTAAAAACCCGCGATTTTTACACATGGTGAACTCTTCTGGGAATGGGGATCCCTCCTCTACTTATCATCATCGCAATCACTGGGATGAACTCTCTATTGGTAGCAATAGTTACGATAACTGGCGTGACGATCTGTACATGGCCGCTGCTACTTCAAATGACGACTATGATCTAAATGACGTCCTCCACTTCAGAATTCATAACGATATTCTTAATGCTTACCTTGAGACCCCTCGCGGTCGCACTCCTGGCAATATTCGATCCCAGGCTCCTGGCAGAGACTACACTAAAATCGAAATGACTAGCTACATTCATCGCATCAAGAACAATAAGGCCTATACACGTGCTCGTCACATCTCTCTCTTAACTCTAAAGGTCTGCTTCAAGATTCTTGGATTCTTATTTGCACTCTTGTAACCCAACATCGCTATAAATCTAAGATGATCTCCACTTCTATAGACCTCGCCTATCTCCACGCTTTCAAGCGCCATGATGATGATGTCATGCGAGCCTGGGCACAACGATGTTGGCAGCTTCGCGACGACGCTTATGATCAAGGATTCAACTTTCAAATGGCCTTTATCGAGGATGCATTTACCTCTGGTATCCCGCAATCGGATCAGGATGGAGCCCGTCGTCTTCTTGTCTCCGCTGGTCAGCGTGGCACCGCATCTCGCGCCAACATTCCCTCACTTGCAATCAGTATTCACTTGGAAAATTGGCACCAATTCGATTCAGAATGAAACATATCTGAGACCTCTCGAGCAGCAGCTATCCGCCGCTGCACGGCCTCACTTCTTGATCAGCGCAAGGCCGAACTCGCCTATCAAGATACCTTCTTTGACGAACGAGGAACATATGCAGGAGGCTCGTATCCGTGGCAAATATCTCGATCAAGCGTCCGGCAAGCCTCGTCATACTGCTGCCCCACACAATCGTCGACCCAAGGCTAGCCAGAATGCATTCTTCATCTGCTGGGACCCGGCCCACAAGGTTCCTTCATATCCCAAAGCCTGCGGTCGATGTAGTCTCAAGGGCCACATGCATGTTGCTACCGTCTGCTCTCAGCGAACTAATAAGCATAATTTCGCCTATTCTCAGTTTGTTGCTCGTGTGACAGTCCCTCTTTCCTTTACTCACGCTGACCAAACGGCGCTCCTAATTGACACTGGTGCCTCTGTCAATCTCGTCAACGGTACTCTTACCCTATCCTCACAAAGGTGGAACACAGCCCATTCCCACTCTTGCTTGCGGACAATACCGAAGTCATCCTTCTTCAACAAGCTATCTGCCTTACCTTGGACTTAGCTGTGTCTGCCCTGGCCTTTCAGAATCCATTATCGCTTAAAATAATTTAAAAGATTATTCATGGCTTTGCTCCCTGCCTGTACCCGTACGCTCCACATATCTCACACTGGCTCTCATCGTACTATTACTCGTGCCCGCAATGAATACTACACTAATTTCATTGACCTCACTCGGTTCCGCACTGACTCTCCTGCAATTAAGTGAACTTCTGCCCACTCCCCTGTTGCTCTAATTACTCCCCCTTCCCCTCATCCCGCTACTGGCTCTCCTCCGTGTACAATGTCCTATGACGAATATCACAGAAACAATGCCCACAGTAGCCGTGCCATCACTCTCTAGCAGGCACGTGAGGAGAATGTCACCCATACTCATCAACCGCATCCAGGTGTTGTTACGGAGAATTATCAACCCAATCCTACACTATAGTCCGAGGCTATGACATTTCTTAACTATACACCTACCATATACTTGTGTGCATCCAAAGATAATGTCCAACTTCCACAATTCGTCGGTCCTGATGGCGGCATTCTCGATGACTTCCAAAAAGGTAATCTCCTTACTGAAGATAGTGTCTAGCTAGTTCTGGAGCTTTGACATCTTATCCTGACTTGTAAAAAAAAAAAGGTAGCAGCGTTCCTCACGTCTGTCGCAGCCTACTGGCTTCTAACTAGTCACAGCGGTAGACTTTACACCAGAGAACCCAAATAATCAGTGGGTGAGTCCACTCAGTGATGGCAGCCTTCATGGTTGATACTAATGTATAAGAAGAGCGTTTCGTGAGACTAGTCGATCTTTATATAGGTGCTTGTGTATATTCAAACATGCTCACCGGTGATGAAGTGCCCCACCATTGTGTGTTGATTTCAAGATCTAGCTCGGAAGTGCGCTCGTTAAGGATGGCGTCGATGTCCTTCTGCGTCACTTGCCTACACATGGCCTGCGTATCATACGAAAACACAGGCAACACTCCCAGTGACTAATGCAGCCTGGGCATAGCCACATACAACGGCATCCAGCTCTAGTCGAGCCAAACAGCCAGTGTGTGTTACTCGTTTGGGAAATGCGTCCACCGTGGTGATAACTTTCGCCTTTGAGACAATTACTATTAAGGGGAGCGCTCATTGAGGATGGTCTCGATACTTTTCTGCGCCACTTGCCTACGGATATCTTCTGTACCATACAATGCCTCCAAAAGCAATTCCCGGGACTTTTTTAGCCTGGGCATAACTAGCCACAACAGTAGACCTGTGGTACTGGTCAAGCCAAAGAGTCTGAGCATGTGTCGGCTCACCATGCCAAACGTGATGACCTCGACCCTGTTTTTATAGCACTACCTCGAATAACAGCTGCTCTAACTGGCTTTGGAACTCTGTTGTGTCTAGGTCTGACTCTGTTGTGTCCGATACCTCCATTAAGTACCCACTCACAATATTGTGTCTTACACGGCGTTTTCTGTAAATGAGCAAGGATTAGGACATTTCGATTAGTTAAGCAATTCACTCTCCCGACATTTGGCGAGCATCTTAATCTAAAACAGCAAACAAATAGCATCATTGACTGAAAAACCCGAGACCTTGCTTGAAACATCTATGTATTGGCGGGACTTAAACCCACCGGCAACACATCAATCCCAAACTCTACAACCCAAAAAATCCGATCCCACTTGGGTTGCACTACAAGTTGCCAGCTTCGAAAAAAACAATACTCGCATAAAAGAAACCACAGTCTTCAAGGTGAAGATTTACACACCTGGCTTCAAATTCCTCGTCACGTGTCATACTCAACCCTGCCCCCGTCCATACGATATTGTACAACAAATGAGCTGCTGGTTGTATACTGTCCATCTCTAAGTCGATGGCCAAGAACTCTCCGTTCTCTCGCCAAAGGAAGTTACCAGCGTGTGCATCCGAGAGGACGAAGATAAGCTCCGAGCCATAACCGGGTGATGGTACTGATCAGTCAAAGTGATACATACGAATTGATTGATGCCGTTTGAAGTCAAGTGATTTTGCGAATAAAAGTGCCAGCTTCCGATGGTTTATAAACGAGACCAGTTATCAATATGCGGCATACGGATAGAATACAGTTTGGCTATTTACACTCAACTACGATGCCCCATGTGAACACTTCTGTTTTGTATACACGTTTTGATTGCATAGCAAAATTGTTAGTACACATATGCGTAGCATGGAATGATAGTATACGAATTCTAGACCCAAGTGAGCCAAATCAAACATGAATAAAAAGAAAATATGATGGGGTTAGATGTACAATAATTTGAAATTGTTCCACGAACTCCCACACGAGATATAGAATAAATAGATGCCCAGAACACTGGACATAGATATGCAGGTGTTTACACTAAATACATCAAAGAACCAGAAAGAATACGAAAATATATAGCGCAAAGGCTAGCTGCATCAAACAACGTTCTACTACTACATACACACATACACCGACAAACAGATATACTCACGTACAAGTAAACTTGTGCATACGCACATAAACATGCACATATTGATACCCATACACACAAGCACACACACACACACGCGCGCGCGAATCTAAATATACAAATAGAACATACGTTTACATACTACATAATATATATATATATATATATATATATATGTACTTATACATAATATATATATACATATACAAACACACATACAACCACACACACACATACATAAATATATATATGTATATATATATATATATATATATATATATATATATATATATATATATATATATATATATATATATAACATACATATACTTACATACACAAACATTATACATACACGCACGTGATACACACCCACCCACACACACAGACACACACAGAAAGACACAGACACACACAGAGACACACACACATATATATATATATACAATAATAGTATAATACAATATTGTAGTGATACATATCTTGATGATATAGGTGTGTAACTATATTCATATCTAAGTATAAATGTATGTACAAACACACACAAACACACACCCAAAGAAATATATACATATACATATATATATATATATATATATATATATATGTAATATATGTATATATATATATATATATGTGTGTGTATATATATGTATACACACAGACACAGACACAGGCATATATATATATACATATATATACATATATACATTTAGATATAAAAATCAATATGAATATATACACTTGTATATCCGATACACGGATGGATGCATTAAACTATATTAATATATACATATTTTCTGAAAAAATACAAGAGACACTCTGCGTACTCTTATACTTACCTGGAGGAAAATTGTTAACTGCGTCCCACTCTTTCAGCAGCTCCTGTTTGTAGTAGCTCACACTGGGATAGCCAGTGAGCCTCTCAGGACACGCCGAGAACGTTTTGACCACATCAGCCAAATTCCAAGGATTTCCGCTACTCATGACTATCTTGCCCATCTCCCTTGCCTCGGCATCCGTTTGAAACGCTTTAGACACTTTTCCCATCTGCGCTAAGTACCGCCCAAACTTTCGCATGGCAGCTTCGTTTTTAGTCCATTCGGGATCGAACCCCTCTTCACTACCGAACTTTATGCCAGTCACAAACTCAGTCACCATGGCCTTCGCGTCACCTGCTATATACTTTGCTCCCAACTCACATTTCCCTAGCAACCGCGTGCACACCTGTGTCCAAGCAAAATGATCCCCGTTGAATTGGCGTTCCAGTAGCTTCCGGTCAAATATCCAACCCACAAGTAAATTAGGTGACGATCCTTCTCTAATCTTTAAAAAGTATGCTTCGCCTGTGACTGTATTCGTGACCTTATAGTTGATACTATTGCCAGCCAGACGTTTGAATGTATGTGCACTGGTATCGTCTGAGCCCATCAGATCGTTCCAACACCTTTTTGCTTCCATCACAGGGCCTTCTTTACGTACAAAAATACAGCGGTACACCACACAAGTGGATATGGCCACCACCACCACTGTCAGAGAAGTGGAACTGATCATCGTGGATAAGGGCTATGATTGCACGACGCTTGTGACACTTTCAACTACCCTACAGCGTGTTACGAAAACACATTTCATGGGACATTCTAGTCTTGAGTGAGTCTTGCACGGTCACAGTGACAGTCTGCGCCTGACAGTCTCAGAGGCTCAGACAGGTGGTCAGATTTCAGTGAGATTTCATTCTTTCAGAATGAGTGCCCAACTTTCTCTCACTCTCTCCAGACTCTCTAGGGATAGAGGAGAAAGGGAGTACAGTAAACAAAATACTTGGCGAGACAATTACTCTTATAGAGAGACAGCGAGTAGGTCACTGATTTGCTGGGCTGGTATACGACAGCACTTATCGCTCTGACGACATGTCCGGACGTCATGTCGTTTATTACAGTCAGAAGTGTGAAATACGTCATGATGAAGACATATCGCGGCGGGTCGGAAACTAGTTTGCTAAGACGACATACCAGGCCAGCTGATTTGAAATTCAAGAATGAGTATTGAGTATTGACTACTAGTACATATTGAGTCAACTCTACAAGAAGAGAGAGTGTGTGTGAAGAGTGAAGGGTGAAGTCTGGTGAGCGGTGAGATGTGACAGTGGTGACTGCCACGACTGGTGAGAGTGGTGACCGACGCCGACTTACCTACCAGCTGAGTCGCTGACCCTGCATTTAGTCCATTACATATATGGCTGGGTCCATTCATAATGATATGAGGTCATGTCATGATCCCATTATGTCCTTACATTTTGGCGCCAGAAGTAGTGAGCCACATGGTCCGTTTCGTTCGAAATTTTTATTTTATATGTACATCGTTTTAAAAAAATAATATGTACAATACTACAAGTGCGATTGTCAAAATTTCATACACTATATTTTAACCCCAAAAAACATTGTAGCGTTTATTTATTATAAAAATTGGCATTTACGTTGACCATGTATATGTATTTACTATCGTTTCGTATTGAGCTTAGCCTGCAGGCCTGCAGGCTGCAGCTAGCTAGCTACACAGTTGTAATTCCTTGTACACCTGCACTCCTGCAGGCAGGGCTGCCCGCTGCAGGCAGCAATATGTACAACCGTAAAAATTAATATCATATTTGCGTCTCTTCGAAATGATATTGTCCTATGGAGTATGGGGAGAATCCATTTTTTCCAGCGACTTTCAGAGAGCCATGTATTTTTACCATAGCGGAATGAAACTACAAAAAATAGCCCTTGTTTGACCTCTCTTTAGAAGGCTATGGTTTTGTACACAGTAAATATGATCATGACTGGGTTGCGACGCTATTTCTGAGATGCTTATCGTCCGCATCCTTAAATGTCTTCGAATCGAGGTGTACTTTAAAAGATAATTTCCTTCTGCATGACGTCGAATCGAGATGCGGCCCACGGGCGTTCGTATTGTTCATATATGTTGATCTCCATTGGCTTCGAGTTGTCATCGGATATACGCAGTATATAGCTTAGCAATCTTTCGCAACCCAAACTGTCATAATCGGGGTACCTCACAGAAGTAATTGTCACTATAAATCGAGACCATAAGAGAGCGTCAGCGCTCAAATGGCGCCTCACAACAGAAATACACACAACTACTTGCTATTCGAAATGATCCGTGTTTATGGAAGATAAACACAATTGTTAAGCGAAATGATTGTATCTAAATATCGATAACACTAGAGACTACTCCAAATGATTTGTAGTCATGAAAGGCACCATCCCCTTACTTTTCAAAGGGATTAGATTCACACCAAGACCCCGATCCATGCTTTATTGCCTACAGCACATCAAATTCACTCCCATTTCGATTGTATCCTGACTTTCTTCTCAGGTTCCTCGGGCGTGTCACCAGCTGCTCGTTTTTGCGCTCCTTCGCACAACGAAAAGCAATGATGTATCAATGAAACATATCTTCAAGTTTAATTTTTGTACGATAGACGTATCAAATATCTGTAAAAGCAAAACTATCTTTAGAACGCGTACATACATGTAGACGCTGGTCTAGACTCTGTTTTCCCCCCTATTTTATCGGCTTGTACCTGATCGAATCACTAACCCACTGTTAACACTAGCTCACAGGGAAGCTTGTCGGATGCTACTCTATAAGTCGTACAGAGATGCTCATTTAACTCATAGAAAATATCAATACTAATCGTCTATATAAGTCGTACATACTTGTAGAAGTTGGTTCCGTATCTGTTGTGCTATTGTTTCCTATCGGCCTGAATCCAATTGGTTTGAAACCAGCCTTAGTTACAGCTTTAGAAGGGATGTGTGAGTGCAACCGTTGGGGTTCCGCCGTGTTTGGACCTTGCATTGAAGCCGGCGATACTAGATCATCTGTACCATCGACGAAATTAGTGTGATGAGATTAATACGTGATGGAGTCAGATTAAGTAATGGGATTAAATTAGTATAATAGAAAATAGTTACTTTGACAAAAATGTGACGAGGTTAAATTAATGTTATGGGATTAAAATAATGTGACAAGATTAAATTAGAGTGAGGTTATATTAATGTGATGAAATTAAATTAGTTTGATGGGATTAGAGTGCGATGGGATTAGAATGAATTTATGAGATTAAATTAATGTGATAAGATTACAACAGCGTGATGAGATTAAATCAGTTTATAAGGATTGGAAAAAATGTAATGAAATCAAAATAGTGTGATGGGATTTGATTGCTGTCTAGGGATTAGATTAGTGTGGCGTTAATATCTGGGTAGGATGTGATCAAAACCAATGTAATGTAACTGGTATTCAGAATGATGCTCTATAATGCTAATAGCGCCCTCGGTATGCCGCTGTGTATAGATTTGGCATTGTCAGGTGCTAGTAGCTCGACTACAGTGTTGCACGATGTTAGCGTACAGGGATTGGAATATTGTCACTATGCGAGATACTTATGAATTGCGCAAAAAGTGCACGCTGAATGAAAATGTTCAGTACATTGGTCATACGGTTGATTATTGGGTACACGATCTATAGCTGAGCTCATAACTGAGAGAGAAGTGATGCAGCACATTAAGGCCAACTATTCTATCGGGACGATGGGGGTAGCTGATACGCAGCGGAGAATAATAACCGGTGATACAAACTTGTGTAATGCATCATAGATACGACTGCGACTTCTATAATATCGATAAACGAAACCAGTGTTGATACTGGAGCAAGAAACATATGGTATGTATGCAAGTAACGATACTTCATTTAGATACTTGCAAGCAAAGACAACGTATCCGCCGGTATCGGGTATGATGTATACCCGAAACTCGATACATGTTGCCGGAATATAAACAGCAAAAATAGATTTATAGGCCTGTAAACCATAGCGATTCCTCTTCGAAAAGCGACTCAGGTGTATGGTATGTGCTGTGGAAACTCCTACAGAACTTAAGCACCACATTTTCACATGGGGTTCGATGCTAGCTATCGAGCGCATTTGCGTCAACGTATAGTGAATATACTAGAAATGGTTGGATCCATACGATGAGTTTATGCATAGCCATGTCATAATACACGTTACGTCGGCTTTTGATACTTACATTACATACTAATTAGCAATCGACCCACAAATTGAATGTATAGTACACACAGGTGTATAACATATAACTTATATACGTGACGTAGTACGTTAATACCTCAAGAGTATGTGCACTCAAACATTTGTACTTTGATGTGGTTCATGTACCGTATTGGTGGATGCTACGCCAATTAGAGGTGCGATCGAGTCCTCCGATCATTGTGTTTAACTGTATCTATGGATTTTATACATGCACATTTATCTACATAGTAATACAGATTGACCTATATATATAACAAAAGACGCAAGATAACAAAAGCTTTAAAACACAAGGAGCAACCTAGTATGTTGTTATCTAAGTTTGTTCGCACTCATACACCTTTACTTTGTTGTGATTCATGCACGGCATCGGTGGATGCTACCTCGCTCAATGGTGCGGGCGAGTCCTCTGGCCTGGGCGGAATGTAAAGAAACTTCTCCTTCAAGGTATTCAGATATGTGTATGGATAAAGAGACCATCTCTCCCAGGCTGTTATAACGTTCAAAACACGTTTCTGTGGTAGGTTTAACGAACAATGTGAGTATGGGTGGGTGGTGTATACAAGAACATCTCCTTCAACGTGTTCAAATATGAACATGGATACAGAGGCCATCACTCTCTGTTATGACTGTCAACACACGTTTCTATAGCAAGCAATACGAGGAATATGAGGGTGAGTAGGTGTATCTACAAGAACGGCTCCTTCAACCTGTTCAAATATGTGTATGGATACAGAGCCCATCTTTTCCAGGCTGTAATAACGTTCAACACACGTTCCTGTGGCAAGCACTACGAAGAATGTGAGGGTGAGCACATGGGATATACAGAGGTCTGATATGAGACCATCTCACCGGTTCTGTGGCAGGTAAAATGAAGAGTGAGAGTGGGAAAGCATGTACTACTGAATCTGGCCCGTTGCTTAAGACGTGGACGTGTGTAGGTGGTGTGTACCAAAGCATAGTATTTAGTGATTTCATAGACGTGTATGTATTTTGAGACGACAACTCCTAGGCTCTGCGAACGATTCGGACCCGTTTCAGTGGTGAACGTATTAAAAAGAAATATATGTCTGGTGTATAGCGAACGCAAGCTTCGACACATGGCCCAAGTCATGGGCAGGTGTTATAATTTGCGGTTAAGCACGTGTGTGTTTTTAATGGAAGTCTGGGTGTGAGCGTTTCAACCATCACAACTAAAACATGACCAAGCATTTTAAAGTACTAGCTGGCACAGAACCTATCAGAAATATGTTGTTTGACATCGAAACATACAAAGAAGTCGATACTCTGCATATGCAAGAAGTCTAAGCGCAAACAAATACAGACATCGATGTGTTGCTCATATAGTAATATGGAAAATATGAATATATACGCAAAGATACATAAGTATATTTAGTCGAGCAGAAAGACAATGAGAGCTAATGCGTTTCAATACCTTGAAGTACTCTGCCCTTATGCGACCGGTGATTGAATTGAGGGCGATGTTCAATTGTGACATTATTCCGGGCAGTTGGCTTTCGAATGAACTTCGGAAGAAAGAAGCACCTGCAAATGTTGATTTGAGATAAAACATTTATGAGTAAGAAATTACACTATGGAACATGGAATGTCCATTACAGGTAATTTCATGTCAGCTATGAAAAATTGAAGGTACATTTTAGAACATAAGTACACTTTGTGACATAAAATGCATATAAGAAAACAGGCAAATCATACTGGATGACCTAGCTCACACATTCTACCTAAGTGTGAGCTACAGGGTCAACGCTCATATACTGGATTACTATATCAACGCATCTGTACCAAAACTACATCGTACCTCCACTACAGAATGCTGCTAAAAACGACTAAGCACTCTTATACTGGATGACGTATGTCAACGCATCAGTACAAATATATATTAGAACTACAAGAATGCTACATTAAAAGAAAGAACTCAGCAATGCCAACTGCATGTACCATAGACTACATCCACTGAATCTTCATGTGAAAGGGTCTGCACCAAAGAATGCTTGCATTATGCCAAAAATGTCTGTGACTTCAAAAGGCAAAAGTAATGAATGATCGCAGTAAATGTGTCTACACTTGAGCACACTGGTATGCAACGGCTGGTTAAACAACCACATAAACGTGCGTGTATCACACAAAGTTGGTACTAGACGATTGGTAGAGCAGTATACCTTTCACAGTTGTGCTGTATAAAACATCGCTCACTATACACACTTGCGATCTTGGTTAGTACCAAACGACTGGTAGAGCAACAAAATCCTCACAGCTGTATTGTGCAAAACATCGCTCACTATCAACGAGATAAAAGTATGTACTAAACAACGCTAGCAGCGGAACGATGATGTAAGTATGTCTGTACTGGAGCATCTGGCGTGAAACGACTGGCAAAACAACAAACCTTTCACAGTTGTGTTGTGCAAAACATCGCTCACTATATATAGTCTTGCGATCTTGGTGGGAATGGGCGTCTGCTGGATACTCAGCGAATCGGTTAGCACTTCCACGATCTGTTACGCCGGGGTCGAAAAAAGTGTCAGCACAGGTAATAAAACAAGCCTATGCTCAGATAAAGTAAAAAAAGAGTGTATTAGAACTTAAATTAGATATCGAAACAGTATACCATAACGCGTATAGGGGTATTAGAATAATTTTGATGTGGACGCACAAATAGAAGAATACACTTAAAATCTAAATTGTTACTGTCGATCAATGGAAACACTGTTCATATCCTCTAAAAAGGACCTCATCTGTTTGATTCTATTCAAGTACGAAACAGTGATACATGCTGCCGCGTGAATCATCAGATGTGCGAAGGAAGACGAAATCGTAGCAGCGTGAGCTAAACGGTGATGCCAGGAGTAGGCAGTGAAAGTATAAATCCAATTAAGTGCAAATATATATTTGTATATCTACACGAATTAATACAAATATCTGTATGTAAGTACACAAACAATCATATATACATATATATATATACTTACATACATACACACACACACACACACACGCACACACACACACACGCACACGCACGCACGCACACGCACACACACACACACACACACACACACACATATATATATAAGAGATCTACGTTTGTACGCTACGATGCACAAGCTGCGTGAATGTAATAAAAGTACTATTGCATATCACAATACCAGAGTACATCGAACTAAACAATAAACCTACCTCCTCTGCTGCCGCACTGTGCTCCAGGCAGAAGCCCATGACATTGCGTACATAACTGTTTGTCAAATCAGCATTTCGTAGATACTCCTCGAGTGTGTCACGGTCCTTCCCTTTGAGCTGACCTTTCACTTCCTATATGTGAGTTTGTCAAATGTAGGCACCATGGTGCTGAATACGAGCATCTAGGACGAAGATCTAGTATGTATGATGTTGTGTGTGGACATATGTGATTACTAAGTATACATGTAGATATCTATCCAAGAAACAAGAAAGGCATATTCAGACGTGCTCACAAACACCTATATTAGAATTGAAGTATGCGAATATGTGTTTCCAATAACTTTGAGCTGACTTTGCGCTGACCTCAGCCATCAAGTCCTCCATTAGCGGGACCCACTAAAAGCTATCTATATATACTCGGTATTATATGCATTGTGTATGTATGCATGAATGTATACATATGTTTGTATATATATGTATATATGTATGTATATGCATGGACACCGTCAAAAGCAGAGACAGGTGCATGTGTACGGGTGTGAAATAAGCACATATGCATATATATATATATATACGTGACATTTTATCTACTTCTCAAAGTTTATTTTCAGATGAACGTATTTGATACACGAATACACGCCATTTCCTGCCAGTCCTCTAGAGGTCGTACCCAGTACGATCTGTCTTCGTACATTAAAAAACGCGTTCTAGACCACTCGATATAACTAGACATACTCTCAAATGAATACACACACACACACACACACAGACATATATATATATATATAGACGCAGACACAAACACAAACACAGACACAAACACGGACACGGACACGGACACGGACACGGACACGGACACGGACACGGACACGGACATGAGACACAGACACAGACACAGACACAGACACATACATACATATATATATATATATATATATATATATATATATATATATATATATATATATATATATATATATATATATATATATATATATATATATATATATATATATATATATATATATATATATGTATACACACACACACACACACACACATATATATATATATATTTATATATGTATATATACACACACACACACATATATATATATACATATATATATACATGTGCAAGTATATCGTTCCAATTTGACCAGATCCTTGGAGGCAAAATACAAATCGAATACGCACACAAGAGACACAGACACAGACACAGACATAAGCACACCTCTTCTTCCAATTCTTCCATCGGCGGAACCCACCATGACCCGTCTTTGTACATCCTAAACCGCGACTTAGACCAATCATTAGGCGATTCCCCTTGTAGGATGGTGAACATCTTCCACCGGTAATAAATATGCTGTGTGCATATGGCGTAAAGCGTGCATTGTTGATTAGGCTATGTATTGATTGCTAAAGTACAAATTTGCTACTTGCACGGTGATCATCTTTCACTGGTGATATATGCCCTGTGTGTGGATGATATAGAGCGTACTTGATAATCTTATATATACATATATATATATATACATATATATATATATATATATATATATATATATATATATATATATATATATACATATACATATATTTATATATATATATATATACATATTTGTGTGTGTGTATGCATACATACATATATATCAAAATCATAATATCACATACCTCCTTACTGTTGTACTCATTGCACAGAACTCGAAATCCGGATTTTGGAATTCGCGCTGCATAATCAGCGCCTCGAAATCATTCCCATATATAGCCACGTATTGTACCATACGATGGATACGCCTCCTCAGGGTTATGTCTTCGGGTATAATGATCATGACTTCGGCATCCTTCAGACTGTCGCCGGTTGTACTCAAGCCTTCTTTCTCCTTACCACTGCTTTGACGTTCTCGTTGCATACTGTATATGAGTGGGAAGAAACGAGATGTGCAGTCATGACATACTAGATTCATATCCACTAGATTAGTACAATATACATATACATATACATATACATATACATACACACACACCCACACGCACATATATATATATATATAATACACACACACACACACACACACACACACACATATGTATGTGTGTGTAAATATAGATTTAGATTAATAAATAAACACACACATATATATATATTATGTATCACATGCCGCCGTTTGTGCCCAAGCCTTCCTTTTCAATACCGCTACTCTAGCGCTCTTATTGCTTGCTGTATTTGTCTTAATGTAAGTGAATTTAGAGTCAGGAAAGTATATCGAATAGATCTTACTATGGCAAAAGGTCATGCTCTGTTAATGTATACTAATAACGTATACACAAACACACACACATACTATATATATATAAGAACACACACACACTTTATTTATATATAAATATATATATATATATATATATATATATATACATTATAGGATTCAGATGATTTGAGATACGCAAAGTCATATTGCAATATGTTATTCCTGTAATTCTGACGGGCAATGTGGGTCTAAAGTACACAATCAGCATACTTGTTAGGGTCTCCGTCAAAAATCGAGTCCAAGAGAAAGAATGCATTTACCGTGTACTAGCAAACGCAGTGAACATACACGAAAAAAAGGCACTCTCATTAATGTTTCTGGCAAGGTTTGAGTCCACGAGAAGAAATCTATTTCCATATGCTATCATATACGTTTAGATGACATACATACTAGGGTCCCTGTCAATGCTGAAGGTTATGAGAAGTGGAAGTGAAGTACCTTTCGTACACTATCCCAAACAGTGCACATACACAGGAAATGCCGTACACGTTGAGATGAAAAGTCAAAATGGTCCCCGTCAATGCTGGAGTTTACGAGAAGTGAAGTATTTTCATACACTATTACAAACAGTGCACATGCACGGGAAAATGACATACTTCTTAGGGTCTCCGTCGATGCTTGAGTCCATGAGAAGAGAAGCAGGCACGGCCACATTATTGTATCTCGCGAGCTTGGGTTTCGAATTGTCTGTAGTTCAGTGTGAGAGCCCAAGCAGATTGAATTGGGGTAGAAAAGCTGGGATTGCGGATACACAAAACTGGCCTATAAGCATCACCGCTGAGATGGCACAGGTAATAGGTTTCCTCGAAATACATACATGCGTGTGCTCGCGCATTCATAGGAGTGACAGTAGAGGTGCATACAGTTGTGCACATACTAGATGTGCCTTGCAATGCGTACTATTTTGCAATACTTACTAGCACATGCAGGACTGTAACCGTGTTGAAACGAGCGACAGAGAGGTGCCTTACATGTGTCTGATGTGTCCTTAAAGCTTACATATGTTTCGTCTTAAAACACATTCATTCTCTATATGGCCGTATTCAGGTGAGTAGCAGTAGAGGTACACAAACTTATATAGAGCACATGCACAAACGTGTACCTGTTCAAACGGTTAAATGTTAACTACCTACCTATATTGAGTTCCTTCACTAGAACAAATACATATACGGGTCTATACTTTGTAGACACTTACCTATGTTGCGTTTCCGCACTTGTGCATTAAAAGGCAAGCCACTCGCAGTGATGGCTAGTTCTGCCTCCTTGGAGTGAACGTAGAAAGGCACGGGAGGTATAGGCATGGACTTCCCCCACCCCATGATTATCCGTTGTTCCTCAATTTCTGTGTCTGAATTTCATTATATATTCAAATACAATCCATTACCGACGTGAGAGTATGCAGTATATATGCAAGTATGCATCTCGATTTCTTACAAAGGACGCAAAAGGATCCTGGGAGTAATTTTAGTCATGAGCTTGCCCCACCCCAAGATTATCCTTGCTCCACCAACTTTTGTACTTGTCTGTTTTTATATATTCAAACGTAAATATGCATAGCGACTAGTACGTGTTTATATACGCATGTATCTATATACGTGGCAGAGAAAAAGAAACAGCAACTTGAATCACCGATATGGACTACTCTACCCCATGATTACCTTCCGTTCCATAATTTTCTATTTGAGCGCTTCAAGGCATGTATGAGTATTCGCATTTGTACCATAGTGCACATGGTAGCAAATATACAACAATTCCTGGACGTAGGGACAAGGACTTTCTCCTACACACTTCCATTTCGTTGTTGCGATATACACCATATTTCAATGCCTATCAGCATCCAAAAGTTTGCGGATGTGCATAATATATACAAGTATATATATATATATATATATATATATATATATATATATATATATATATATATATATATATATATATATGTATACACATATAAATATAAATGTATATATATATATATATATATGTATATACAAATATCTATATCTAATCTATATGTATATGTAGTATGTATATATGTATATATATATATATATATATATATATATATATATATATATATCTAAATCTATATGTATAATGCATGTGTATGTGTATGTATATATATGTATATATGTATATATATATATATATATGCATACATATACATGTGCGTGTTCATCCGCTATGCATATATATATATATATATATATATATATATATGAGATATATACGTTTATATATTATATATATAACTATAACTATGTATATATATGTATATATATATATATATATATATATATATATATACATATACATATGCATACATACATGCACATGCATACGCATGTAAATAAATATTCATGTTTATGTACATATGCATATATATATATATATGTGTATATATATATATATATACATACATACATACATACATGCATACATACATATATATATATATATATATATATATATATATTCAATTTTTCTCATCAGCGTGTACTGAATTCATATTACTCGAATGCCAAATGCAGTACATGAATCTAAAGAAGTGCATGGCAGGTAAAAAAAATTCATCCCTATGCATAAACGCAATATATGCCTGAAGTACCTGCATATCAAAAATATAAACGAATGCACGGAGCAAACCAAGTAGAAAATATCATAAAGTCGTATTCCATGGTTTGCAAGTATTAATATTTGAAGTACCCACAACACAAAAATACAAGATATATTGTTACAAGCATGCATGACATGCATGATATCTTTCCTAATCGCGCCAGCCACATAAATACAGGTTGCCAAGCATGCTTATACATGTATAGTAAATATATCATAATATAAAATTAATTAATGTGTATTTTTCTGACATACTATTCAGGGCATGCATGGCATCCATAGCATCTTCCCTGTTCATAAACGCAACAAATGCAGGATTGCGTCCCCTTGCTCTCTCCTCAGCAGTCATTGGCCACATGATCTTCACAGACGCCAGTGGACCATACTTGCCAAATATCCGGCACAACATCTCCTCATTTGCCTATTAATTGTACATGTGTATGCGAACTTTGTATGAATACATATAATTGTAGAATCATGTATATCGTATGAGAGTATATATATATATATATATATTGGAGTGCGCGCTGATGCAGGTACAGCGGTAGATAAATTGCCCAAGTAGGTATCGGTTGCAGGAATTACAACTATACATACAGTAGCAGGTCAGTTGCCCGCGTAAATACGGATCGTGCAGAAAAAACAAACTATGTCTGTAATAACTCTATTTCTAGATGTGCACGCGAGTAACTGTACATACAGTTGCAGCTAAGTTGCCCACGTAGATGTTGGTCGTGGACATGTCCCCATCAGCCCTGGAGCCGGGCTTCTCCTCTGGCCGACCATATATACCTGCGGCGATAAGAGTGTACCGAACAGAAGTAAACACTAAACCCTAGAATCCTAAGACTAAACAATACCTGTTATAAATACAATATAGATTGACTACACAACGACGCAAAACAAGTATACGCATACCCGATGATTATGCTTACAAGGAAGTAAATACATATACACGAAATGTAGCGAACCACACGCCATACCACTGCTAAATAATAGATGTCAACTATAGTTAATGTTTGAGACTCGTATATGACACCAAGAATACATAGAATACCGGTCGTATACACGATACAATTAATATATATATAATATATAATATATAATATATAATATATATAATGTATAATAATAATAATAATAACATAAGACAGTTGGCGGTGCCAATAATAATAATAACAACAACAACAACAACAACAACAACAACAACAACAACAACAACAACAACAACAACAACAATAATGGCAAAAAAATAAAAAAATAACAATAACAATAACATTAACAACAATAATAATATTTATATAGCAACAGCTACATGTTTCGCGCTTAATATACACAGAGGCCTCGTCACATATACATATATGGCACTCATCATATTTATGACACCAGATACACATATTGCAACTGTTTCGAATACGAATCTTAACATATAAATCGCACCAGTCAGATGATATACAATTACATACCGTGCATCATTTTATAACGACTCTTAGTACATGTATGGCACCAACATACTATTTTATTACATATAGTACACTTATCTCGCATACAAATGTTACCATATAAAACTATATACTTATATACATATATCTATATATATCACCAGTAACATATTATCCAAATACACATAGTACACTTGTCTTACATGCAAATCTTATAATATACAATGTACAAATATATAAATTTATAAATATATCAATGCATATCATCATAACCATCTATCCAATAACCTTTAGTATACTTGTTTCACATACGAATTTTAAAACAAAAAAAGTATGTACGTGTTTAAATATATACATATATATCACCGATAACATACTGTCCAAAGGAGGTCCTGAAGGCCCAAGTTTGGGTGCATTGGGGTCGCCAGCCCGCATCGCCTTGCGCAGTTCTCGTTCTTCTTGTTCTCTGAAGAAGTCGAGAGAAGCAGTGTTTATGAAAATAGATTGGGGTTTTACGGAAATAAATAGCATTTTATAAAGTCAGTAGTATGCGCCTGAAAATAATCAGTACATTCACCAAATCCGACAGTATTTTCATAGAATTGCATAAGAAATGTTCGCAAAATTAGACAGTATGATAAAATTAGACAGTATGATCATGCAATTATACGATATGATCAAACAATTAGACAGTATGTTCACAAAATTAGACAATTTGTTCATAGAATTAGAGTATGATGGTAAATTAGACAGCATGATCATAAAATTAGGCAGAATGATCATGTAATTATTAGAAAGTATGTTCACAAACTAGAGTATGTTAATAGAATTAGACAGTATGATCATAGAATTAGATAGTACATTCAGAAAATAAGACAATACGTTCACAGAATTAGACGGTATGATCATCGAATCAGTCTGTATGTTCACATAGGCAGGATGAGCATCGAATTAGTGAGAATGTTTATAAAAATATGTGGTATGTTCATGAAATTGAACTAACCGAAATACACATACAAGTGAATAATATGCAAACAAGAGAAAAAAACATCACGTGCAAACACAACGATAGAAACTCAGTAAGAAAGTTTAAGTACGCAAGGACATAGCAAACCATTATGAGCAAACAGGGATAATTGAATCACGTACATACACGAACAATCAATTCAGGTGTAGACATGAACGTTCGAAGTTTATACTCGCAAGAACTAAGCAATCACCACGCACATACGACATCCTTCCTGAGTGGTTCATTGAACATTACCAGATTGCTCACCTTCTAGTCACACAAGAACAAACAAGTAACGCACAACGACTTTTTTCGGTTGCCCAGGTTCTACGACAAACAAAGTATGTACATTCACGAATAAACCAATCGCGCACAAAGACAAATACATACTTCTTGAGTTGTTCCTTGAACATTTCCAGGTTGCTCAGCTTCTTTGGTTCCTTTGACTTCTTGCCGGTGGTCGGGCGTGTGGGAGGTTTGGGCTCCTGGAATGGTTTCAATCGTATCGTGAATGAGGGAGTGCACAGAATATCCAAATATTATAAGATTTTTTTTGCCCAGATTATATAGCAAATGAGGAATTGTATATAATATAAAGAACCTAAGCTATTTCGAAAACGAGGAAATGCACGCTATATTGTAAAAAGGGAATGAAATGATCTACAAACATATATATGCACAGCAAAATAAACCAAAGACTTCTGTTATTACCAGTGTGAGGCGTATTTGATGTGCAGTCATATGACAAATACACTATACGTATATGTGTATATTAAAGAACATATATTGTTTTAAAGGAGGACTTGACTGCAAACAAAAAAAGAAGAATTGTAACTAGGAGCCTGAATTCGTATTAATAGGCGCACGCTCACGCATGTTTAAAAATACTATACATTTCAGCATTTTTGACACACGCACACGCACACACCCACCCACGCACAAACATATATATATTGCTACAAATATGAGCTGATGAAGGATGAACACACGGGTCAATCTTTCACGATACCCAAGAGATGACGACTCAAAACATCTGTGAATCTGTGACACACAAATACGCTCCACACTTATATAAAAAATACATTCATACACACCCACAAGCATACACACACACGCATACATAGGTGCACATAAATTGTAGCACTATTCACAAGTTCACACAAATAATTACGTGTACACGCGACGTCAAGGATTACTACATTCATATATATGCAATGAGCTTAGTTAGTTAACATGCAGAACGGAGTTATTTGATCTTAAATGTGAATAAAATACACAAAACTACACATACACATACTCATGCATGCATGCGACTATTACACATGTATAAAATTAAAATTTATACACGGACACACACACACACAACACAGAGGCACATATAGGCGCTCACACATGAACACACACAGAGGCACATATACGCGCACATACATGAATACACGCACACACACTCTCTCACAGACACAAACACAGACACAGACACAGACACGGACACACACACACACACACATATATATATATATATACTTTATCGACAATAAACCCACCTGAGCGACGGGCTTAGCTGATTTCAGTGTGTAAAACGATGGTGCTTGATCCTGACTGCTGGCCCCTTCGTTAGGATTGTACACCGCTGGGAAGTCGTATCGAACACGGATGCAAAGTATTGTGAGATTATTCAATTATAATGCCATTGTTTACGCACATTTTGGGAAAGCGATTGATCAGCCAAAAACCCTTAAATTAAACCATATCGAATACGTTGTAGACTTTATTAGGAACCCTATACATAAGAGTGATAGTTGATCAGATCAATGCTTTGTATCTTATGAAGGGGGGTTTAAACCTGCAATGTCGATCGTGCTGCCCCTAACATGACAAAGAATTGGACCTATTGTACTAATACCCACAAAGATTCTAGAGGAGCGAGATACTAAACACTCTCACGCAACTCATGCCTAGCACAGCTGATACCAATACAACGTAACCAACCCTATTCGAACTCCACCTGCGATCACCAATCGAACCCACATCTCAAAACCCTGAAACCCTACACCCTAGAACACCTAAAGGGATTGAAGGTGTCACCATACACAAAGCTCCTACTAATAGATACAAAGCAACACAAATTGAAATATAGTACAGCTGAAACCCACAACGCAACAAACCCCTACTGAATTCCTATGGCCACGAATCAAGCCCAAGCCATTGTAACCAACCTGAAGGATTGATGGTGCTACCACGCACAAAGGTTTTGCTAGTATAGCCGTCATTCTCCTCTTGTTGAAAGTTCTCCACAAACTCCTCAAAAACCTTCGCTGCAGCTGCTTCCTCCTCCTGCGATTTCGATTATAATTCACAAAGCATGGCGTGTCAGATGTTGATGTGCGCTGAAACTACGTACTAGTATGTGTGAAATATAGAGATAACTTTTGTAAACAGC
>LUCW03001998.1:0-11843 GCA_001586965.3 Sphaeroforma sirkka | reverse complement strand
TTCTTCAAACAACGCCTACTTTTTCTCATCCACGCCTAAGATGCGATCGAGCACCACACTGACCCACACCTCTACAGCGGCGCCCTCTATGGGCGCTTCGGTGATAGTGCGTTGTCCCATAAATGGCGAAGTTTGTTGTGCATAGCAACATGTTGCTAGGACTACGAAGACTATGTACGTGAGATATTTGAGTGTGATTTGTATCATAATGCTACTATATTGTTTTGGATCACGGTTGCGGTATCAAGTGTTCCACGCTGAACACCAAATATTTCAGTGGTGAGATACTCTCGACATGTACTTATGTGGAACTAGGATGTACTCATGTTCATTCTTTTAACGTTAATAGACCACTTGGCGCACTACATATACAACATCTTATCCAACACTATATGTGTGAAAAGTTGATTATCTATGGGCGGAGAGTGTGCATTCAGATATCGCTATATGCATGAATGTATGTATATTTATTCACTGGACAGTGCAATCAGTGTACAGTCATTTAATGAGCATATATGCCTGCGACCCTGCGTACATATGTATCAAGGTTGGGTGGCAGGAGATCTATTTTTTAATGATATTTATCCTGTTTGCAGAATGCATTATCATCATCATACTTCACTCGCTTCAGACTTCTTGAGACTCTCTCATCTCTTGTTGTGGTTGATTGTTGTGAGACTTCAAAATTCAAACCCAAAGTTCAAGACTCTCTCTTGTGTGAGTGGTGACTTGTGACTTGTTAGTTGTGAGTTGTGACTTGTGAGTACTTGACTCCTGTGACTTACTCTCTCTTGCTGGTTGTGACTGTGTATGACTGTGTGCGACACAGACAGACAGTTGAGAACTTGAGAGTTCACAGAGTTAAGGCTTCTTGTGTATGTAGTAATTGTAGTTGCGAGACAGTGAGACAGCTGAGATTGCGACTTATATTTTTTCATAAAAACATATATACTTGAGAGTATTGAACGTTCGAGACTGGTCAGTCCGTCAACAATTATTACTATCTTTAGTAAAAAAACTACTCACATTCCACATAAACTTAAAAATCCATAGTCACGACTAGTTAAATTTTGCAGTGGATTGCAGACGCAGTCCTTGACTCCTTGCACTGTAAAATTCGTCTCAAACTGTAAAGCACTTGGGACCCTGGGCCTGGGGGCTGGGGCCCGGATGGGGGTGGCCAGTGCCTAAATTTAGATATAAAAATAAAATAGCCTCCAAAGTCCAAACTCTAAACTTTTTTTAAAACAAAACTTCCGAGTGACCCAGTCACTGAGTCACTGACTCTGTGTCTCCCCCATCAGAATTTTCTAGTACGAAGAATATATTTTTAAAAACATATACATCAAAAATAAAACAAATGGGGGGTTTTTTTTTAAAACAAATCGGAATTGGAAGGAGTGAACCACTCCGGTAACTAGCTAACACAATAAATAAATTTTTTATTTTGTCTTTTTTTGAACCAATATTTTTTTTAGCCCACGGCCCGGCGGTACGGCCCGACGCCCCACGGGCCCACACGGGCACGACTCACTCACACGAGTGCACGACTCGAGCAACTAAATATTTATTTAATAAAAGAATTTTTTTGTTTTGTTTTGTTAGCAAAAAAGAAAACCAAAATGTAAATAGGAGTTTCGGGACTCCTAATGCATTTTCGAGACTCTTCGTTACTCTGAATTTTGGCGGGTCCAGAATGATGAGTCATGATACAGGAAATTCATATGTATTGGGTTTTTATTTCAGGGCCCAAGCCAGGGTTATTCGTAAATAACCATGAACTGTAAGTGTACAATTTAGGACTGAAACGAGTGTGATTATTTTAGGAGGCTTATGATCATGCTGTTTCAATTTAGGAGGTTATGACCAAGCCTTGATAATTTTTGAGTGTCATTCTGCATGATGGATCATCCTTAAAGCGTCTACGTATATTCACGAACAGATCAAAGCGTCTACGAATATTCGTAGACGATAATCCCATGAGAAAGTTCAAGGACATCGTAGCAGAGGGTTTTCTAGGTCCGTACCTTTCCCTCTCACTACGAGCGTTAAAGTTATAATTAACAGCTTAAAATGTTAGATAGAGACAGATCCTAGCGGACTATAAAAGCAGTCCGCGTCCAGCGTTAGAGTTCAGACTTTCACTAAGACTATAAGGAACAGAATGACGAGGTGGACTCAAGACTGTTCGTATCGTATATAATTTAAACCTTTGAATAAAGCTACTGATACCGGATTTGAATTTTTGGCGCCAAAAAATTGTAATATTTATTTTTTGGTACGATTTCCCTGAAAGTGCTTTTATGGTCCGCCGCGACAAAAAAAATTGTAATATTTATTTTTTTTTTTACGATTTCCCTGAAAGTGCTTTTATGGTCCGCCGCGACCTATCTATTCCGGAACGAACTTGTACTGCTAACATAATAGGCTATTAATTATATCACTGATGGTCTTTCTCTTTGAGGATTCTTTTACTCATGCCATATACAAACTGGGCTAGTACCATCTTGTATCATGATCTTGTGCTCAGTCCCTGTGATGGTAGATTGTTTGCCATCTACCCATGCAAATCTCCTGCAGCCAGTCATACATTCCTCCGCAGAAAGCATTTCGTTTCTGGGCGACTTTGACGGACCCCAAGGCCCAAAGTCAAGTCTTCCTTAACTTCAATATTTGGTCTGTTCTTGTCCTTACTGTCAGCGACGACCCAAGTACATAACTTCGTATCCATGGCCACCCAAGTAAAGAAACGCCCAATTGTTACCAGCAAATCCAACAGTAAGCTCAACCTGTCCATACGATCGGATACGCCCACCAAACTCATCAAGCCAACTCTCCTTGGCTTCCGATAGATCTTATTGTTTTGTGTTCAACTCGATACTTTGGTGATAAGTATACCTTTGCCCCGCTGTTCAGTATGGCCAATACTGTATGACCGTCAATAAGCAACTATTCTCACCAGATTCTTTTGCTATCTCTTAGCCGTCGTACGATTGGCTCGTTCCGTCATGCCTGCTTTGCTTGTGTATGGTTGCCAAGTGGCTATTCTTGTCCCACTTTTGGCATTTTTTCCTTAGCAAAATGACCAGCCTTTCCACACTTGTTGCACAGCTTGTCTTTGTTGCAATTTTTATCTCTGACCTAACTCGAGTTCTCCGCCTTCTCACGTAAGCCACGTAATTTTTGAATAATTGAATATTCTATGTCTGCAAGTTTTATTGCTTCTACTAAGCTATCTTTATTCTTCAAGTCCCTTAATGTATATGGCAACAGCTTCACTTTCTTGCATGTTTGGTATACTAAGTAATGTAAACTTCGATGGAAATTACTAGGTTTCAAACTATATTAAACTAAAATACAATTTAGTCAGTTAGGATTTAGCAGTGGTAGCTTGTGTAAGAATGATCGGGACTGCCTCTTGTTAAGAGTCTAAATATCCTCGATCACACAGGGCGTACCTCTAGCTGTTCTTTATTGAATAATTTTCACTAGAAGTACTAAGTGTTCATGACCACTTGCCTAATTTGTAAACAAACATAATAACGTAAGTCACGTTAATACATTAGCTGATATAAATAAAGTTCCATCTGAAGAAAAGTTAAAAAAAAGAAAAGACTTATTGGATTTTGGAGATTGGCGGGAGGACCAAAATCTATAAGTAGTAGTTCGGAGATTATAAAATTTAGTTTATAATATCCTACATCTACTAATGTCTCAAATAGGTCCAAGTAGATGAGTCATATCAAATACTCAGGCTATTGGAGCCATCAAAGTGAATTTAGAACACTTTGGAAATATTAGAAAAAGAGCTTGTACTAAATTATTTAAAATAAAATAAAAACCAATGTATTATCTCAATTGATCTTGATATTTTAGACTGACCGGAGGCCGTATTTCTACATAGCCCCCAGTAGCTTTTAGAACTACGAACGTACGTTAAGATACGATCTAGTTGGTAAAGCGAAAACCAAAGCAAAAACGGTTTCGGTCATGACTTATCGAGTAAGTATGTGCCTATATGTACGAGTTCAAGACTCATGTTGTACTCTATGTCGTTTAGTATTTGGTCCAGTAACCATTTCCGATGTAGGCGCCTTACGTTTATTATTTGGTAAGGTAATAGCCAAAGACTGTTCTTCATTAGTAAGTAAGTTTGAACAATTTTCTGCACTGTTGGTAAGCAGATCAGAAAGTTTAGTCACGTAGGGAAGTAGATGGCAAATAGGGAATTTCAGATCCGTCAGGGTTTGTAGTCACCTGAGAAAACCTTTTCGTTTATCTCGTTTGTTCTTATGTAAACGCTTATTTCATTTCTTATTAAAGATACGAAGGAAGTCGCGAGATTCACGAAATGTATCGGAGGTTAGCCAAGCTACTGTCCCATCCATGAAACGGGTCTTGTAGTAAGTGTAACCGTCTTCGGATGTTTTGTCAATTACATCTTTGACTTGTGACTCCATAACTGGTACATCAGAATCAAATGAGCGAGCGAATGAGAGTTCGGAGGTAGGGATACGGTGAGTGCCTAGATTGGTTGCGCTAGTACCATCAATGTTATTCACTTCATAAGTATCACTCTTCTCATCATGGTAGGAAATAACAAAAGGTCCTATCGTCTTAGAAGAGAGTTCGGTAACGTTGGCGTTTCGATTTATAATGTTAACGTAATCGCCGACTTTGAACTGAACAATGTTCTTAGTGTTATTCTATCGGTCATACGCTTTAAGTAGGACACGATTCTTGTGCTCAGTAAACAGGGGTAAACAACGTTCTGCATATGCTCGATCTTTTGTAGCCACGGGGTAGCGTGTTTCTCGGGCGCAGTTTTATCAAACGTTGCTTGTAATTCACTATAGCGGCTAAAGAAATAGTGAAACGGGAGTGTTCCAGTTTGAGGATTCATGCAGTTATTCATTTGAGTCTGAACCCATTTCAAATGATCAGGCCACATATCCTCAACGTCGTCTAGTGCAGTACGCAAGAGTTTCTTAAGTTCTCTATGACGTGTCTCATTTGCACCCTGCGTTTGAGGTTTGTAAGGAACACCACGCCTATGAGTCATGCCTGATACGAGTATAAGTGCCTCCATTACGTCGGTACAAAACTCACTACCGTTATCAGAACATAGTACTCGGGGGAAACCAAAGTGATTAAAGACGTGATAGCATAATTCTGCCACTGTTTGTGGACGTTTGTTCGGTATTGCATAAAGCAAGTTATAGCCCGAAGTCACACATAAGAAATGACAGATATATACATCGCCAGTATGCTTGGATCGCGGGAGTTTAACCAGATCGACTATGACTCGGCGCATCGGTTGGTCTTCTGTCACACTTTTTAGGGTGCCCAACCGTATCGCTTGATCTGGTTCTTTTCACAAATCAGTACAGCGTCGGTATACTTCACGTATGGTTTCTTTCAGCGCCGGGTGATCAAGCCCTGCACGAATAGCCATTTTATAAGTATGCTCATATGCTCGATGCGTTAAATTATGTATAATTTTAACTCTACTTTCGAGCTCCTCTAAGTCAGTCAGATTCTGTGTAACGCTGGCTGGATGAACCATAGTCCTGTTGAAAAGGGCAACCTCAGTATCAGGAGGGGTAGACTCCTGAGATACATAATTGACAACATTGGATTGTTGAAGTATCCTCTTCAGTTGTTTCGCAACTTCTGGCTGTTCTTTAAGCAGCGCTTTAAGTAGTTGAGTGCGAGCTTCAGGTTTTCTTAGAGTTTTGAGTCTTTGATCCATGGCCTTAGCTAGTTCCATGTTTTTTTACGATCTAATGCCGTTTCAATCGGCATTACCTCGACTGCAATCTTGTTGGGTGCATGTGTTGTACGAGTCTTGAGCTATTGTTCAAACTCTTTAGACTCCTCTAGTTTAGCTAAGAATTCGGTTGAGGGTTTCCACTTAGTGGTACCTGCAGGACCGATGCGACAAACAATGGTGTGTTTCCAAGGTGTCTTCTTAATAGAATAGGATCCCTGATACAAAAAACGTGTCGGTTTCACGGTCGACATAAATAGGTTCGTCTTGAATCATATTAATTAAATCACGTATCCATGGGTCGGAGTTACGTAAGGGACAACATAGCGTAATGGTAGATTTCGTAATATTAACATAATTTAACAACTGTGCGATAAGTTGACAAGGTGGGTTAGCCCACGCATTATGCTTTGATAAGTCAAGCTGAAATGCATCACCTTTTAGGATGAGTCAACGACCTATATTCAGAAACCTGTTTGTTATGTTCTGCGGCGAACATATCAACATTAAATGGACCCCATCGTGATTGAGCGAGGTTAAACCATTTATTATTTAGCATCCAATCGGTTGCTAATAACTCCTTGACTGTTTTCTGGTAGTCGGGCACAAGTCGAGAGAGCATGTCAGGAAGATGGTTATGTATTTCTGGTATGTGTGTTATATTAAAAGCGAACTTGGCAATAATGTCATGCCAGCGGCTCACCAACTGTGAGTCAGGGTTCATGTCTTTTAAGTATGTTAGAGACTTTTGATCACAGGCGACAGTAAAGTAACTTCAATAAAGGTAGTCTTTAAACTGTCTTAGCGCAGTAACTATAGCAAGGAGCTCTTGTTTAACGGTAGGGTGATTCCGTTGACTCTTATTATAACTCTTGCTAAAGAATTGTATGTAGCGCGGTTTACCATTTATCGTTTGGTAAAGCACTCCACCCACCGCTCGATCTGAAGCGTCGGTTGCTACTTGGAATGGGACACCATCCACAGGGTACTGCATAATGGGTGCGTCGATTACTTTACTTTTGACTAGTTTAAATGCATCACATTCTTTAGTCCAAAGCTTTCCCAAAGGTCCTTTGTGCAGCCGTAGGTGACTGAAAGGCTTGAAGTAATGAGAAAGATGCGGTACCAGATCCGAGAAGAAGTTAACAAACCCACACACAGAGTTCACATCTCTTCCAGTAATTGGTGTTGATAAATCCAACAGAAACTGTTTCTTGCCAGGATCAATTTCTACCCCTGCTGCAGATACTTTGTAGCCAAGTAAGTGTATAGTATCTTTAGCAAAAGAACACTTGTCTTCGTTAATCTTAAGTTTAGCATGATTAAGTCGCTTTAAGACTTCTTTAACGAGTTTAGCATGTTCATGTGCTGTCTTTGTAAAAATAACTATATCATCTAAATAGACTGATACGTTATACGACAGGTCCGCAAATAGTTCCATCATAACTTGTTGGAATAAAGAAGGTAACATGTGTAAGCCTTCAGGTGCACCTTTAAACTGGTACTTCTTACCTTGCCAAGTAAAGGAAAAGTATTTCCTATGAGGCTCATATATTTGTAGTTGATGGAATGCGGCTTTTTAAGTCTATCTTGGAAAAGATAGTCGCACCCTCCATTTTGCGTAGTATCTCGCTTATCTTAGGTAAGGAAAACTATGTTGCGGAATTAGTTTGTTGATTGGCGACAGGTCTAGTACTACTCTTGTTTTACTAAACGTTCCATCAGATTTATATTGATCGACCGCTAAGAGAGCTAAGATAGCTGGGGTTGCATCATAATTGATTTCAATTAGACCCTGATTTAACCAATCTTCGATTTGGGTTTTGACAACGTCTTTGTGTCTCCAACTCACGTAGTTATGTGAAGGACACTTTAACTTAGAGAAGTCGACGTTTGTTAAGTCAAGTCTAACGTACCCATTAGAGAACTTAAACATACACCAGTCAGTTATTGCAATCTTCCTGTTTTGTATAATTAAGTCCATAATTATATCGGTGAGGTGCGGAATCATATCCTTTGCTTCACCTTCCGGAGGTTTAGGTATCTTTAACATATTATCATCTGACTGATCTTTATTCAGGTCTAGCCCATTAGGCAGACCAGTGAGTGTTATACCTAAACTGAGAAGATCAGTCATACCTATAATTAAATCGTATTTCTGAGACATGTCAGTAACGATTAGGTGAGTCTTCACTTCTCTTCTATCTGACAGCATTATGTGTGCATAGTCAATGGCTTGTTCGCAAGTAGTAACTTTGCCATTTCCCAAGATTTAATCAGTTGTTTCGTTATGGACAGCCATATCTGTAGCGTAGGCTACTCGGGGTGAGATAGCAGAGACTTCAGCCCCTGGATCAAATAGTGCCATAACTTTTTTCTCCATTTACGAAAACTGCTTGAAAGATACGTTCATCTCCTTTGGTATGGATTTTTATTGAACACTTTCTCATAATCTTGCTCTAGTGCACACATATGGTACTGTCAGTGCTTATCTTGGACGTCCGGTAAGTCCTTGCAATCCTCTTTGTGCCAACCGTTAGTACCCTTGCAAGTAGCACACTCTTTCATATAGTGTCCAAAATCTGGCTTGCCTGGTGCACACTTAACAGGGTCGTGTCTACCATTCCACTTGCCATTACGTTTTGTGAGGTTGTAACCACACTTCTTGCAAGGCGCTCTCACCTTCTTTTCACCTTTCGGTTCGGTAGAAGTAGAGCCAGTACCCCCTCAGTAGTAGTGCGAGGTTTCTTTTGTACTACGCGCAGTGTTAGTCGCTTAGTGGGGCTGGGTGTAGCTCGTGGTACTAAGTACTTATGCTTGTGAACTATCTTCTCAAAGACAGACCAAGGCATAGATCGCAAATCACCATAGGCGATGATGTCATCATTGACTTTCTTAAAGAGGTTAGCTCCCAGAGTCTCCATCATCTGACAAATTAATAAATATCCGCCAGTATAGGTACGACCACCCATCCGAGTATTCATATGTGTCATATGAGCTAGAGCACCTCGAATAGTGGTATCGTTCGCAAAAGAACTTGCGAGACTCTAGAAGTTCACGGTCACGTGCATCTTCAAAAAAGGTGTTAAGTATATTATCACGCAACTTTGCCAGGGTAGGGCTTTTCCAGTTGGGCTCATGAGCCTTCAAGATAGTTCTGCCATTCACCTGGCTCACAGAAATGAATAAAGGCATTCATCATCTGCTTATCCCTAAGGCTGGCAGACTCCTTAAGCTGGTCAAAGGCCTTCAGTGTCTCCACTGTACTCTCATTAGTAGAGAAATCGACCTCAGCCTGCGCGTTACCTAGCTGCTTTATAAAGCTTGGTTCTAAGCGTTCACGAGGCTCATGCTCAGTGCTACGGGCTGCTAGTGCCAAAATGGTGTCTATTTCCTTTCTCTTGTTATCGATTAGATAGCGAATGTTATCCGCTTTCCTATCGTCAAGATCAGAGTCATTCAATAGACGGTCCTCAAGGACTTGCATACCAGAGCGTAATAGCCTGAGACAAGTATGTCTGGTTCTCACTTCTCATCCTCAGGATTAGAGCGGGAACTCTCTAACGAGGTACTGGTGTAGCGATTGCCAAAATCGTGATTACCAGGGTTAGTTGGCAAATGAGGGTCGATATTACGAGGATGGTAAGTCCTCATCGAGTTCCATACGATCATATCCTCTGACAAGGTTAGGTTTGTCAAGAAGATGGTCAATGGTAGCATCAGAGCTATAGAGATTAAATTTTGAAATATTTCCTCTCACCAGTGGTAATCTGGCTTAGTGGTACACGTACTGGCTGGTAAACCAGTAGGTCTCGGGTTCCGAAACTTGGCTCCGAATTTTTTTTTTTCGCTTCGGTATAGGAAGAATATCAGCCAAGTGGGACAACGATAGAGGGGTCCACAACTGCTGCTGCTGCTAGCTCCTTCAAGAGCGCTTCAGTGCGGTTCAATTGGCGTCGAGATTGAGAGGATCCAACCACTCGTTGTCGAGTTATGGCGTCCCTCAGCCTCGGCCCCAAGATTTGAGCTGAATGGAATGGCTTCTCCATCAACGATGGCGAAACCAAAATTTTTGCGGAATCATATCCTTTGCTTCACCTTCCGGAGGTTTTAGGTATCTTTAACATATTATCATCTGACTGATCTTTATTCAGGTCTAGCCCATTAGGCAGACCAGTGAGTGTTACATACCTAAACTGAGAAGATCAGTCATACCTATAATTAAATCGTATTTCTGAGACATGTCAGTAACGATTAGGTGAGTCTTCACTTCTCTTCTATCTGACAGCATTATGTGTGCATAGTCAATGGCTTGTTCGCAGTAGTAACTTTGCCATTTCCCAAGATTTTAAATCAGTTGTTTCGTTATGGACAGCCATATCTGCTTGGCGTAGGCTACTCGGCAGTGAGATAGCAGAGACTTCAGGCCCCTGGATCAAATAGTGCCATAACTTTTCTCCATTTACGAAAACTGTTTGAAAGATACGTTCATCTCCTTTGGTATGGATTTTATTGAACACTTTCTCATAATCTTGCTCTAGTGCACACATATGGTACTGTCAGTGCTTATCTTGGACGTCTGGTAAGTCCTTGCAATCCTCTTTTATGCCAACCGTTGAGTACCCTTGCAAGTAGCACACTCTTTCATATAGTGTCCAAAATCTGGCTTGCCTGGTGCACACTTAACAGGGTCGTGTCTACCATTCCACTTGCCATTACGTTTTGTGAGGTTGTAACCACACTTCTTGCGCAGGCGCTCTCACCTTCTTTTCACCTTTCGGTTCGGTAGAAGTAGAGCCAGTACCCCCCTCCAGTAGTAGTGCGAGGTTTCTTTGTACTACGCGCAGTGTTAATCTCTACTGCGTTTCGCTTAGTGGGCTGGGTGTAGCTCGTGGTACTAAGTACTCTATAGAGAGGAATTGGTATGCTTGTGAACTATCTTCTCAAAGACAGACCAAGGCATAGATCGCAAATCACCATAGGCGATGATGTCATCATTGACTTTCTTAAAGAGGTTAGCTCCCAGAGTCTCCATCATCTGACAAATTAATAAATATCCGCCAGTATAGGTACGACCACCCATCAGTCCGAGTATTCATATGTGTCATATGAGCTAGAGCACCTCGAATAGTGGTATCGTTCGCAAAAAGAACTTGCAGAGACTCTAGAAGTTCACGGTCACGTGCATCTTCAAAAAAAAGGTGTTAAGTATATTATCACGCAACTGGTGCCAGGGTAGGGCTTTCCAGTTGGGCTCATGAGCCTTCAAGATAGTTCGCCATTCACCTGGCTCACAGAAGAATGAATAAAGGCATTCATCATCTGCTTATCCTAAGGCTGGCAGACTCCTTAAGTTGGTCAAAGGCCTTCAGTGTCTCCACTGTACTCTCATTAGTAGAGAAATCGACCTCAGCCTGCGCGCGTTACCTAGCTGCTTTTATAAAGCTTGGTTCTAAGCGTTCACGAGGCTCATGCTCAGTGCTACGGGCTGCTAGTGCCAAATGGTGTCTATTTCCTTTCTCTTGTTATCGATTAGATGGCAGAATGTTATCCGCTTTTCCTATCGTCAAGGTCAGAGTCATTCAATAGACGGTCCTCAAGGACTTGCATACCAGAGCGTAATAGCCTGAGACAAGTATGTCTGGTTCTCACTTCCTCATCCTCAGGATTAGAGCAGGGAACTCTCTAACGAGGTGGTACTGAGTGTAGCGTTGCCAAAATCGTGATTACCAGGGGTTAGTTGGCAAATGAGGGTCGATATTACGAGGATGGTAAGTCTCATCGAGTTCCTTACGATCATATCCTCTGACGAAGGTTAGAGTTTGTCAAGAGAAGATGGTCAATGGTAGCATCAGAGCTATAGAGATTAAATTTTGAAATATTTCCTCTCTCACCAGTGGTAACTGGCTTAGAGTAGTACACATACTGGCTGGTAAACCAGTAGGTCTCGGGTTTGAAACTTGGCCCGAATTTTTTTTTCTTCAGTATGGAAGAATATCAGCCAAGTGGGACATAGAGGGGTCCCACAACTGCACTGCCATAGCTCCTTCACTGAAGCGCTTCAGTGCAGTTC